>JAHBCN010001659.1:0-7500 GCA_019359885.1 Listronotus oregonensis | reverse complement strand
CGAGACCAGACAATAATGTTTCAAACAATGACTGTATCTACCAAATTCCTGTGATTGTGGTGAGGATACATCGGGAAACAAAGAGACCTCTCGAAGTAAGAGTTAAAGAAACAAAAAACATACGGAACGAGGTGAAACGTCAAAGTCAGGTATTGCCGAACACGCTTGGTCAAAACAACACCGCATACAATGGTCGGAAGCAAAAACCATTCATAAAGAAACCCACTGGAAGAAAAGAAAATTTAAGGAAGCTGCAATTATTGTAAACAACCAAAATGTATTTAGCAAACCTAGTGTAGAAATTCCGAATATCTGGCTGCCGTTGCTGAACCGTGAAAAGTCGGTCAAGCTTCAGTGAACAAGGGATAGTATATAAGTCGTAGCTTTCAGGAATAGCTTTTAGTTATCACTTGAAAACGGTTGGAGATACATCACTAACCGAAACGTTGTGTAACAATTAACAAATAAAGACAATGGAAGTCCAAGATTTTAGTGTTATTGAAGCAAAGCATATGTTTTCGTTTGAATAACAGTGTGTTCCTAGTGGAAGTGGAAGTTCCCCATTTTACTGTACACGCCCGCTTCAGTTCCCTGCGCGGTTTTGGATCCATTTGTATACCAGATGAGGTCTGCAACTGTGCTGGGGAGATCGGGTTGTTACCACTTACTTCGATCTGGAATTTTACATTGAATGTTTTGTTAAATATGTATTAGGGAATCATCTGGTATGTTCTCACGTCCAGGATGTTATCACCTACCTTTCACTTAACTATACTATTCGTTGAAGACAAGCTCTAAGCCTGATTTGGATAGCAAGGGCAGGGTAGGCACGTTACTTTTTACAAGCTTTCCAGGTAATTTTGAACTGGGCCACATTCTCGACCAGTTTAATGACTCAAAAACAAAATCATGTCCGTTGTCGCAAAAAAATCTACTAATACTCTTCATGACTTAAACTTGTGAGTGGGACCTTTAAGGATGATCCTTATTGACATAAGGATATTATATCCATAGCAGCTTTCTCCTCTTCTAACGTGTATGTCTCAAATCATACCCTGCTTGAAACATTATTTCCATGCCTGGGATTGCCGTCTCCCGTAACTCTTATTATTCTTGATTTCATTCAAAGGAGGGTTGTTTACCTTGTTAATGACCCGCAACCAAAAATAAGCCAATTTCAAGATTTTTAAAGACAAAAAGACAAAACGATTTTTTTTTTAGAAACACACCGAATTTTAAAAATGTTTTTTTGGTAATTGTTTGAAATCGTGGCTTCACCTATTTTGGAGATAAAAAATCGAAAAATTAAGATATCGACAAGTTTTTTTTTTCAAAATGTTTTACTTTTCGGCGCATTAACCTAAAAAAAATATTTAATAATTTGATTTTTTTTTTAGAGTAAATACAATTTTAAAGCCTAAAAATTTTAGGTTTTTTTGTTTTTCTTTAAAACTTTTATATATTTTTTTAAAACTTTATAAGTCAAGTCAAGCGTTAAGATTAGAAGATTTAAAAAATCAAATATAATTAAAGATGTCTGATCTAAAAAGTGTGTCTCTGATACAAAATATACAAACAAAAGATCTGATGAGTGATTTTACTCATCAAAAAACATCATTGGAAAAAATACTCTGATATGACACAAAAGAAGAAAAACGCGTTGTTCGTAAAGAAATATAAAATACGGTTGACAGTCCACTATAGTCAGCTATAATGGGTTTCTATTCATTCATTTTAAACCTAGCAAATGTAAAAATTAAAACGGATGTAGGATTTTTGGGATATTAAATTTGATATATTGTTCGAGGTTGTTGTACCCGAAGGTGTTTTCGGTTTAATTTTAGCAAGTTAAATTAAAAAAGCTACCTGAGATTATTTCATCAAGCGTGTTACATTTACTTTGTTACGGAAATAACTCACTTTTACTTAAATTAACTTTTTGTAGTGACAGTAAATGTCTAGTAATTTAGAAGCATACTAGCCAATTAAAATTCGTTTTTTTTAATCTTTGGGACAGGCCGTTTAGGTTATTATAAACACTAAATACTAGGTACCCTAACAGTCCAGTCGAGAAGTGTGTTTCCCGCAAACACCAGTTAGAAGGCCACATTTTTGATTGCGCGCTCGGCATCAAAACCGAGTACGTCACACTAATTTTTTTTTAGGAAACCTATTAAATATGAATTGAAAATTAAAAAAAAATATGGTGTATTCAGAACATTTTAAAGAATTTATTCCCGTTAAAAATTTAACCTAAAGTTAGTTTTTTAACACGTTAAACAATTGTCAATTAACAAGATTGTTTCGAATTTTCGTCTTCCTTGTACATTTAAAAAAATCTTAAATAATTGTCATATAAATTTTTCTCTTCGTGAAGCCCTTCTTATATGGATATTTAACAAGATAACGCCATAAAAAATTAAAAATTTTAATCTGTTGTTTATGATAATTTTATAACTTTGACAAAAATTGAAAAATTAGAGTAATATTGTCAAAGTTATAAAATTAATATAAACAAAGCATTAACATTTTTTAAACTTTTATTGCATGATCATAGGCGTGCGCACAGTGGGTGCCGTGGGTGCCGTGGCACCCCCACTAATCTGAAAAATATTACTGTATTTAAAATATGAAAATTATTATTTGATAAGGTTCGATTAAAAAATTACACGCGAACGCACCTTCTCGAAAATGAGTATGGTAAAATCAAAATTAAGATCGACAATACATCAAGAACGTTTAGAAAATCTCCTGGTTCTATTTGTGGAACAGGTATTAGCCGCAAATATTGATATAAGTACTGTGATAAACGAATTTTAAAAAATTGTACCTTATGAAAGAAGAATGATTTTATAATAAATAATATATAATGTACTCGGTTTGTTATTATTTCATAAATATTTACCAAACATTCGTAAGAATTTATTCTTTTTAATTTATTATTAATTAATTTTATTAACAACAATGTATTAATATCGATATATTGTTATTCATAGTTTTATTTACTTCATTATTATTATTATTATTATTATTTCATTAACATTCACTCATCCCAGATATCTTCAGATATCAAAAGGATTGAGCTCTGTGGGAACCCTTTCCATGTTTTCGGGCTCTAGGTTCTCTTAGGTTCTGCTGTATTCCCCACAAATTCCCGGACAGTCCGAGCAGTCGCAAGTAGCACTGCCTTTTGCATAGTCTTATACAGATGTTCACCGAGGCCTAGTCCCTTGATGTTTTGTAAAAGAGTTTTTGGTATAATGCCAGTTGGTCATAAAATTATGAGGATCGTTTGGACATTATTCATTCCCCACTTTCTTTTTATTTGTGTTTCTAGGTTTCTGTATTTGGCTATCTTTTCATTGTATTTCTCCGTAGGTTGTTGTTGTTCGGGATAGCGACATAGATCAGTGTTGTTTTCCTCCCAACTTTATCCACCAATACAATATTTGGTCTATTTTGAGCAACAGTTTGGACTGTACGTACAGTTCTGTCCCAGTACAATTTAAATTCATTGTTTTCGAGAATAGGTTCCGGAGTATACTTATAGTAAGGCAATTTTTCATTCTGTAAAAGCTTTAGCTTTTCTACCAATTGTTGATGGAGTATCTTGGCTGCTGAATCGTGTCTTTCCTTATACTCTGATGCTGCAAATGCTTGGCAACCCCCCGTTATATGCTGGATTGTCTCCGATGTTTGACATCCATATCTGCATCGATCGTTCTCTATGGACGGGTCTCTAACGATATGCTTCAGATAGTTCTTCGTAGCCAATAAGAAGCCTTCAGTCTCTGGGAATATCTTCCCCGACCTCATTGGGGTGACGTCCATGAAGAGGCTTCTCCAACCAGGCTTGCAGCTTCTCCTGGTCTGTTTGATGGTGTCTGCGCATTATTAGCTTTACCCTGCGCACGCCTATGGGCATGATCTTGTTGGGTATTTAAGAAGGGCTTTACAACGCGAAAAAATTATACGACAATAATTTAAACATTTTTTTAATGCACAATAAATACGAAAGAGGAAACAATTTTGTTAATTAAAAATTGTTTAACTTGTTAAAAAATTACCTTAAATTAAATTTTCAACGAAAATAAATTCTTTGAAGTGTTCTGAATACACCATAATAAATATATACAATTATTTTGGAGGTGTTTTTAATAAAAGAAGTTACTTAAAAAACAACAAAATAAATTTATTCCATAAAATAATAAGTATTTTACCATAAAATGGTCCATCTAGGATATAACCAGTTTTAAGAACGCGGAATTTCAGGACAGTTATTGCAGTGTGAGGTTAGGTCCAAGTGGGGCGTCATAACTTAAAAACTAGGGGATTTCGACAAAAAATGACCTTAGATTCGTGATCAGCACCCCAAAAAACCCCCCTATACGAAATGTGGATAAAATCGGCGATGGGCCCGATAAGTAAAAAAATACCTTTTTTTTATATTTCAAATACATATGGTGTCATTGCGTGGATGTATATTTTGACAGATTTTTATGTCGCACAGTATAAAAATTTGGTTATCCTCTCTGGGTCTTCCCATTTTTTTTGTTGAAATTTAAATTTCTATTAACTTAGCCTACATAGATTGTTACGTGGTTAGTTAAATAAGTTTCTTAAGGAAATGCCTAACAACATTCTTTCTATGCACGGTATTTCAAGTTTGCTTTCTTCGGCACGCGCGGTAATTTAAAATCGCGGACATGGATAACAATTGACATAGGAAATGCAATAATTAATATAAATTTCTTTAACTTTTATTATATAGTATTGTGCTAGAACATACTAGACATAAATTAAGTAATTTAATAATTTTTAATTCCTAAAAAAATATTTTGCATTAACTTAGATATATAGGGTTCTCCAAGTTTAGTGTCTGTCATTGGTAACTTTGTTATTAGTCAAAATACAAACTTGTTTAAATTAACAAACTAGTAAAAATACAAAAAAAAAATTGGCAATCGTTTTTTCGGCTTTAATAGTGAATTGACATTATTTTAAAATGAAACGCCCTGTATATGATATCACCATTAAAAAGATCTTTTAAAGACCTTTAAAAAAATACTACATTTTATTTGCCTGTCTTTAATAGTTTCGTAAATATGGGCATCGACATAAGTTTCGTAGTAAAATGGCATTTTATTAAATGGAACACCGTAAATTGTATCACCCATAAAAAAATAATTTAAAGAGCTTAAAAAATACCACATACGCCTACCTTTATTAGTTTTGGTAAGCAATCATTTAAACAATAATGTCTAATTTTTATGTACAGGGTGATCAGTTAAGGGTAGCGAGCGGCCATATCTCATAAGATATTGGTCGTATAGATTTGAGAAAAAAATCGTAATAAAAGTCGCCAAGAGAAATTGCTGGAAATTATTTTCGAGTTTGTCAAACGTCCGCTAGAGGGCGTAACAACCAACACCAAGTAGAAAAATGGGATTTTTATAGAATTTTGTCTAATGAAAGTATATCGATGATATCATTTTCATATTTACTGACCATTTCCTACATTTTGTCTAAAACGTTTTGTTCTATCTATCAAAATAAAGCGGTGGGGAAGTTCAATTGTTTTTTTAAACAAACCACGATTTCTCCCGTTTCTTTTGACCGATTTAAGCAAACTTAGCTCATATGAAAGAGCATAATTTGCACTACAAAACGCTTTTTGGTTTTTAATTTTGACTTTTGGTCGCCGCTAGATGGCGTTAACTGAAATGGTAGCAAATTTTTGAGTTTTTTTCAAAAAAAAACAAATGTAATGGTATATTAATTTTTATATATTTTAAAAGAGGATAAATTTTTCTATAATTTAATAAAAATAATTTATTATCTACCTTTTTTTTGAACCGTTGATATTGACCAAAATATAATTTTATTACATTAAAATGCACGCCACTGTTTTTTATCAAAATAAAAATCAGTTTTGTAATCTCTTATTAGTTGCTAACAAAAAGAACCTCTTGACTTTTTTTCGTTAGACAAACGGTTTTAGATTAAAAAAATAAAATAGGTTTACATACTGTTACCTTATAATTATCACTGTAAACAGTATGTAAACCTATTTTATTTTTTCAATCCAAAACCGTTTGTCTATAAAAAGTCAAGTTTTGTTAGACTAATAAAGATTAAAAACGATTTTATTTTGATAAAAAACAGTGGTCCATTTTAATGTAATAAAATTATATTTTGGTCATATCAACGGTTCAAAAAAGGGTAGACAATTAATTTTGTTTCTTTAAATTATGAAAAATTTATCCTCTTTTAAAATATATAAAAATAATATACCATTACATTTGTTTTTTTTGAAACTAAAAATTGCTACCATTTCAGTTAAGCCATTTACGGCGACAGAAAAGTTAAAAATTCAAACCAAATAAGCTTTTGTAGTGCAATTATGCTCTTCATATGAGCCTAAGTTTGTTAAAATCGGTCAAAGAAACGGGAGAAATCTTGGTTTGTTTAACAAAACAATTGAAGTTCCCCACCCTTTATTTTGATAGATAGAACAAAACGTTTTAGCAAAAATAGGGAAATGGTCAGTAAATATAAAAGATATCATCGATAAACTTTCATTGACAAAAGTTCTATGGTGTTGGTTGTTACGCCCCTAGCGGACCTAGAAAACTCGAAAATAATTTCCAAAATTTCTTGGCGACTTTTATTAGGTTTTTTTTCTCAAATCTATACGACCAATATCTTATGAGATATGGCCGCTCGCTACCCTTAACTGATCACCCTGTACAGTTGCAGACATAATGGAAATTAAAAATGACTTTTCAGATTTGGATACTCGTATTTTCAAAACTATTAAAGATATATCAAATGTGGGATTTTTTTAAAGCTCTTTATATTACCAATAAAAGGATTTTTATTGGTAATATAAAATACAGGGTGTTCCAATAAAAAAATGCTATTTTACCATGTCCAAACCAAACTTATGTCAATGCTAATATTTATAAACATATTAAAGATAGACATATCAAATAGAATGTTTTTAAAGCTCTTTAAAAAATCTTTCCAATGGTGATACAATATACAGCTATTTTACTATTAAACTCGAAAACACGATTGTCAATTGTTTTTTTGCATAATTTTATCTTTAAGAACCGTTTTACACCTGCAAGAATTCTAGTGAAGTTTTATAAACAGCTGTTGGACTAGTTTAACATAACCTAAAAAGACGGAAAGTTAAAAAATAAAAAATGGTTTTTGTGTTCTTTAAATTATGTCAGATATAGATAAACGATATAGATTTACTTTATGAAATAATTCTCAATAACATTGCCAACCCCGAAAAAAGTTTTGCGTCAATCTTTGTGCATTTTCTCGAAAATATAGAACATATTTGATAATTATATTACAAAAATTCTACTAAGAATTACTGATCACGTAATAGGTACACAAAATAATTATTGAGTAAATTTTCGGCACAATTATGGCAATCATTTTCGGAATAATTCTCGTATGCTACAAGTTTGCTAATTAAAACAA
>JAHBCN010001658.1:0-110809 GCA_019359885.1 Listronotus oregonensis | reverse complement strand
AGATATGAAACTGTTACAAATGTAAATACACTTAACATATTCATAATTAGCATTACAATTCAGAAATAACCTATGCTTGCAAAAACAAGTTCGATGTTAACATAGCTAATTATTAAAGAATAGGTTAGGTTAGGGGTCAAATATTTTTTTATAAACTTTATTGCTTCCGAATTATGTCTTTATTAATATACGGGGTGTTATGGAAATACTCTAATATAATAAAATTTCAAGACTCCGACATAAAAATCAATTGAATAAAATAGTTAAAAATAGCAGACAACTCTCAATTACCGATATATTTGAACCAACAGTTAATCAGTCAAAACTAAGTAAAACACATACACGCCACTGTCAGCAAGCTATTTAAATTCCATTGTGTCAATATTAATATACGTTTCTTATTTTCGCAAAAAATTATCTAGATACTTACTGGTAAAAACACACTTAACACATTACAAGTAATTGGTATGATACCTTCAGTTTATTTCTGCAGATTAATAAAAAAATAAACAATGCATGAATAATACAATACGTCACTCGTACGTTTATTGTTTTGATAACAAAATTACACCACTTAAAATTAAATATAGAATCGTTTTAAAATAAACTTTTTATTAAACTCACATAATTTTATTCATAATTTTATTGTACCTCCAAAGTCCTGTCCCTGCTATTGAGCGTATACCTACAAGAATCATCCTTGCCAATCGGCCGTCTGAATCTGAAAATGAGAAGGGTGATTGGTATCACAGAACCTAGGCCTCAGTAGGCCCGTTATGCTTTCTCCTAAAGGGGACTCCTTACTTAGTACTCTGCCCATTCTACTGATTTAAACTAGGTAACGACGTCGCCGAGGGGAATCTCCTTAATGTCGGCCAAAAAAAGCCAATACTCGCCCAGCATGGATATTTTCTTGAACGAAGAGTGCATTACAGTCACAAAGGATGTGCTCCACCGCCTCGTCTTCCTTTTCATAACCTCTACACAAAGGTGTGTCATTTATACATTCTAAAAAGGTGCTTTTGTAATAGACAATGTTCAGTAGGAACGCCCGTGATTAGGCGAAGGTCGCTTTAGGCATTGCCAAGTAATGTTTAGCTGAATCCCTGTCGGAATAGCTCAGTAACTCCCTGGAGAAGTTACAGTTTACTGTTTCATCCCATCGTCTTATAAACTGCTGATAAGAGTGTCTTTTGATTAGGTCCTTTATTGCAGACCCTGTCAAACCTACGGAAGGTTTGGGTCCAAAAGGTTTCGTCCCGGCAGCCTTCCTGGCCAAGGAGTCAGCAATGCGGTTGCCTTCGGAGGGCACGGTGACATTCTAGTACCAGATCTAAGGAGTAGCTCTCCTCAGGGCTAGTAATGTCTGTCTGTAATCCATATGAATAAGCACGACTTTATCAGTGATGTTTCTACTGATTATTTCTTTTGCAGCTATGGTTATGCCTGTAAGCTCAGTTTGGAGCACACTTGACAACTCACCCATAGCCCATTTATTGTTTTAGTTTAGAAATCTAGAATAGATTTCACATTCTGTACCTTCTTTTGTTTTCGAACCGTCTGTGTAGATGTTGATTACACCTGCCACGTTTGTGTTCAATGCCAATCGCCGTACAAACAAGTGTGCCAGAAATAAATAGAAATACCAGTATAAGCTTTCTCTCCCCGCGTGCCTGATCGGTCAGCGGGAAGGGGTATGTATCCTGCCGACCAATCATATTAATCTTGCAAGTCACAATATTTAGTCCGTAACTTAATATGTGTTTACAAGGTATTTTGGGAGGTGTGTCTGGTTTATAAGGCATCAGTCAATGGTCGCGATTAAAGCAAAATCACTAACAATATTTTTATCGCTTTCAAACTATGTTATGAAGTTGATGCAATTTAGTTTTTGTTTGACAGTTGCCAAACAAAAACCAAATTGTCTAGTAAGCGACATAAATACTTACGTTAAAGTAATATTCACAACAATATAAACAAGTTGATGGAGATACCATATTTTTCATAGTTTTACTCCATTTTCTTCTTAGGTCTGCATTTCTCGAGACAAGGAAATCACTTTATTGGGTGAATTCCTTATTGTGTTTTTTGTGTCAAGGCTCAATACAGTACTTAAAAGTCGTTTGTGTTCTGCCATGGTAGAATAGTCGTTAAATACAAAATAATGATCATTTACTGAACACAATACTTCATTCGTTGATTGGTAATACAGACCATGACATCACGCGAAACGCGCCAAAATGGCCATCGTTTTAAGTACCCGCATCTGTTTGCTACTTAATTTTTTTTTACTTGATTTTAGATTTTTAAAGCTGGATAATTTTTTTACAAATATATAAAGATGAAACGCACAAAAAAATACACACGTGTTTTCTATTGTTAATCTTCTATATAGCGCCCAAGATCTCTACTTTGCTAGGCCTTGTAGATGTAAATTTAGTAAACGGAGATAACTGGCGATTTATAAACTTGACGTTCCGTACTATCGCCGCTACTTAAATTATCTTAATTATAAACTTGATGTGACTTGCCTAAACATTAATTTACGGTTTGACTCTTAGAGTTAATTTCATTTCACTAAACTTTTTTACTTTTGCTGATGTTAACGTACGTACAAACCGCCCCTATTCCTAATAACCTACCTTTCGTCAGCCGTAAATCAATTTAATTTATATGTTATTAATTTTTTATAAAATTTACTACAATTTTATATAATTTTATTTAAAAAATATTTTTCTGGCAGGTAGGGGGGGTAGGATTAAAGTGAGTGGGTATAACACCCTTCCACCGCGACCGATCAGTCTATTGTGGCTCACACCTTTTTATATTTCTTCCACCAGGTCCAGACTCCTAATAAATCTGATGATCCTGTTGGGAGAGAATTTTTCACCCCCCCCGGCAACAAGGTATCATTGCCGAGGATTGCGAATCTTAGTCGTGCCATTGCTGGGCACGAGCACAGTATGTGTTCTGCCGATTCATCCCCCTCCATGCACATGCGGCATTCGGCGTCTTCCGCTAGGCCGATCTTGTGCATGTGGTTTTTTAATCTGCAGTGTCCCGTGTACAGTCCCACTAGAGTTTTAAGGTGTACCCTTGATTGCTCCAGTAGTTTGACAGTACATTGTTGGTTCGGTGGGCTTATGAAGGCCTTCGAGTGTCTGAGACCCGGAAGTCCATGCCAGTACCGAAGATTTTCTCTTTGTGTCCAAGCTGATATGAACTGCTTGGCCGTTCCATAAGATATACCGATGACCGGTTCCGGCCCTGTGAATTTTCCCTCCACCACCCTTTTGGCAAGGAGGTCTGCGGATTCATTACCCTCTAGACCGGTGTGTCCAGGTATCCACAGTAGTGTAACCTTATTGTTTTGACCCAGTTTGGTCAGCGCATCCTTGCAATTCCAGACGGTTTTCGAATTGCACCGGCTGGATTCAAGACCCTTAAGAGCTGCTTGACTATCAGAGAATATTTTAATTGTCTTACGTGTGCAGTGCCGATCAACCAGCAATCTAGCACACATCTCAATAGCAAATACCTACGCTTGAAATATGGTTGCGAGAGTGCCCAGGCTAAAGAAAAACTCTGCCATCGGCCTCTGTCCATATATTCCAGCTCCAACACCGTCTTTGGTTTTGGAGCCATCGGTGTACCAACAGATGTCAGCCCGGAGCAGGTCGGTCGTTTTTCGACTCCAGTCCTCCCTTTGTGGGTAGACTACACTGTAGGGCCGGTTGTAATTGGTTGCTGTAGGCATTATGTCTGAAAGCATTCCCAGTCTGTAACAGGTCATCATTTTTCTGGTAGTTGCAGTTATTTAGCTGTTTAAACTTGAAAACGGAATATTTTCGGAAGCATGTAAATAAAAACTTTTTTCTTATTCTAATGAAAGAAAGACGCTGCCGAAAGGTTTATGTTTACTTTTAAAATACCCTGTACATTAAACAAATTTTCTTCTCGGTAATGAATAATACTTATACTTCTTGATACTGTTTGCGACTTGGCTTGTAAAGAATAAATCTTTTAATAATTGCAGAGGTAATTTAAAAAAAAGCCACAAGCTATACAATTTTCAATAAAATTTTTATTTTTTATTTTTTCAAATATATTTTATGGCATCCACTTTAAAATCGCAGGGATTCTTTCTACCAAGCTATTTTAATGTCCTATTTTTCATATCTTTTTACCTTTCTCTGCTTGAGTTATTTCTTTTACCTATAATTAATTATTGATTAAAAAATTAAATCTTTTAATAATTGCAGGAAGTATTTAACAAGCCATAAAACCTTCAAGTAATAAAATTTTTATTTTTAATTTTTCCAAATACATTTTTTGCATGCACTTTAAAATGACAGAAATTCTTTTCACCAGGCCACAATTTTTATATCCCATTATATTTTTTATATCTTCTTGCCGGAAATATTCCTTTTCCCTAAAATTGATTACAAGCGCTTTATCGAAAGCAATATTACCTGGGCATTTTAAGTAAGTCTGGCGGAAATTAAATGTAAGATTTAAAAACTTTCCAGTGGTATAAATTTTATTAAATAAAACTTAAATTAAATATATAATTTAAATCCAAAAATCCATATTTTTCGTTATAGGTATTTGAGAACATACATCATCAGAATTACAAAACATTTGAAATCAAATACCCTATAAGTAAAAAACAGTTTCGTATATAATAATAATTTAATTATTAATTAATAATAATACAAATAATTTTAATAATGGTGGTAGTTTGATCTTGGTCCAAAAAGATATTTTAAGTAATTTAAATTTTATTTGTATAGATAGATTTGACTACTTGTTAGAGGAAAAGCTTTTTAATTTATTAATTGTATATTCGGCTAAAATAAATTTGTATATTTTAGAAATTTATAGATCGCCTTTCTCTGATATTGGCTTATTCTTTGACAGACTAGAAATGTTATTGACTCAGGTCTCTGTAAATGCCTTCTTAGTCTTGACCGGAGATTTAAACATTGATTTCTCGGACAGATCAAGCCGGAATACTCGAATACTGACTGATCTGTTGAGTTCGTTTGGTCTTTTGATGCATGTTGACCGGCCGACTCGGATTTCGGCATTGTCTTCGTCCATTTTGGATTATGTTTGTACAAATTTGGGGAAAGATGAGGTTACATGTTCTACTATTGGTGCCGGGTTGTCGGATCATGAGGCTGTTGTTGGTTCATTGCAGATTGGTTTGTCTGGGACTAAAAATAATGTAAGATATGGTAGGCTATATAGCAGGAGAAATTTTGACAAATTCTTAGTATTGTGTAATCAGTCCGACTGGAATAGTGTTTTAGCTACTAATGATCCCTTGAAAGAATTTCATTCAATGTTAAGCAATAACTTTAACCTAGCATTTCCCATTATTAAGATTAAAAAAAAGGAAAGAAAGCCCTGGTACACAAAAGGATTAAGAGTTTCCGGGAAAAATATGCGCTTACTCCACTATATCAGAAAATTTGCGAATGATAACACGAGATTTTTGAATTACTTTAATAGATATCGTAGAATTTATAGCAAAACTATCAAATCTGCAAAGAAAACTTACTTTCAGGAAAGAATTGCACCGTCAAGAAACAAAGCAAGGGAGTCTTGGAAGATTGTCAATAAATTGAGAGGCAAAAATAATAAAATTACACCTACAACTAATAGCTTAAGTGCGACCAAGCTCAATTCATATTACTGTAGTATTGCTGTCAAGCTGGCACAAAAAATATCACAAACGAAAGATCCTCGTGATTACTTGGATCATCCATCAGTGACTGAAACATTTTTCTTTGTGCCCTCTACTGCTGAGGAAATTCGAGGGTGACTTGGTAAAATTAAGAATAAGAATGCTTCGGGGTGGGATAGACAGTCTGT
Source organism: Listronotus oregonensis (assembly GCA_019359885.1). Taxonomy (NCBI): domain Eukaryota; kingdom Metazoa; phylum Arthropoda; class Insecta; order Coleoptera; family Curculionidae; genus Listronotus; species Listronotus oregonensis. The sequence continues at coordinate 104,929 of JAHBCN010001658.1, read as the reverse complement.
TAAAATATTTTTGGCTTTGCCAGAGAGGACCTTGCAGGTTTTGACCGACGCAATAAATTCTTCCTTTCTTACAGGTAACTTTCCATCCTGCCTGAAAAAGGCTGTAATCATTCCGCTTTTTAAGGGTGGCGATCACAGCAATTCTTCAAACTTTCGACCAATAGCATTGCTTCCTACCTTGGCGAAGATAGTGGAAAAAATTGTCAAGTTGAGGATGATGTCTTTTATGAATGAACACAAACTTATGAGCGAATGTCAGTTTGCCTTTCAGGACCGGACGGGCATGAGCGATGCTATCTTTGAGTTTCTTGAGCATCTGTATATTCACCTGAGCTCTGGGGAGGCTGCCGCTGCAGTGTTTTGCGATCTGTCGAAAGCATTCGAGTGTGTGGTCCACCAGATACTGCTTTGGAAGTTGGAGGCATATGGATTTAGGGGGATTGCTCTGGAGTGGTTCGCTCTTATCTGTCTGGGCGTGTTCTGACGGTTGTTTACAATGATGTTAATTCTGACAAACTCAGTATTGGGCTTGGTGTTCCTCAGGGTTCGGTTCTGGGTCCGCTACTGTTCCTCATCTACGTTAACGACTTGCCTCGCCTTTCAATAGCTGGAAGGTTCACTGTTTTCGCTGATGATACCACCATTCTTTGGCATGATACTGACATTAATCGGTTAAAGGGCAATTTAGTTATCGTCTTGTGTAAGATAAAACTGTGATGTGATGCATATTTATTATCTTTTAATATTTCTAAAGTTTGAAAATCACATAAATAATTTATGTAATAAACTCTCTTTAGGTTGTTATGCACTGAGGGTTATATATAACAATCTGGACTCATCTATTGCGAGAAATTTCTATTTTTCACTAATCGAATCCCATCTTCGTTATGGTATTTGTTTTTGGGGATCATGTTCTCAATATCTGTGTTTGTGTTACAAAAGAGAGCAATTAGATATATGTGTGGAGCCAGGGTTCGTGAATCCTGTCGTCCCTTGTTCCTCAGACACTCTATCTTAACCCTAACTTGTATCTATATTTTGGAGGTGGTCTGTTTAGTTTTTAAAAAGTATAAGGATGAACTGTCATTGCCAACTCATTACAACCTGCGCCAGACTTTTACTCTTAACATGCCCATGCTCCATGCTCATTTGACAATAAAGCTATTTTTTGACTTTGACTTTACATCACCTGAAAAATTTAATAAACAAAAAATGATTCAGTTTTGGTGCTTTTTTATTTAAAGGTTTAGCAAGGTTTTAATTAGGTTTGTAAAGGAAATATAAATATACAAAAGGCAAAGCACCTAATTTACCCTTTGCAGAAACTAAAAAAAGGTTTAGTTCTAGTTAGTTCTGTTTTTATCACAAATTTCTTTTAATTTACTAGAGCTGGCATAAAACATCTAATAATTTGTTGACTCAAAAAAAAAACGATACTAAAGACATTACGTGTATCAACCTGTCATTGGCAATGCGTCATTTTATGCGAGAAGCTCATTTTCTCCTAGGATAAAATTTATTTAAAATCAACAACACTAAACTTTACATTTTTTCATTTGCCAATTTAAAAACTACCTGCTTAATACCTTAAAAAAAAACAAGTTTTGGCGTAATTACTATTTAAATTCACATCTGGTTCTTTAAACCTATCGTCGGCGTCGGACCAGAACAGCTTGTGACTAAGGGCGGATTCAGAAAATCCTTACGGGGGCGGTCTTAGACAGAATAACCAGGATGTTTGAGGGGTATTTGTATTAAAATAACCCTCAACGTAGAAGATGTCCGAGGTCCGGGGATCCGGGGGACCCCCGTAAATTGCAAATTACGGTATAGCCCAGGAAACGAATCATTTTGCCTAGCAATTTTTTTAAAATGCATAGAATGACTTGAAATTTTGACAGTAGGTAGGAAATAGTCCAAGGATCAAAATCTATATCATGCCGAAGGGCGTCTTTACCTTGGGGGTAGTTGCCAAACCATCTCGAGGGTGGATTTTTAAAAATATTTTGAACACAGGAATCGATAGAAAAATGAGTTCTAAGCAAAAAATAATTAATGCATTTTTTTTGTAAAATGCAAACCTTTTGAGTTATTCGCAATCGAAAGTCGAAGTTTTTCGTCGATAAAATCAACGTTTTCAATCGGTTTTTTGTAAATAACTTCATAAGTATGCATTTTATTAAAAAAAAACTGTATATAACAAAATTGTAACTTTTAAAAAAGCGAATAGAATGTTTTTTTTTTGTAATTGCTGTGGAACCACTACAAACCAAGCTGTGGTTTGTTAAATGTAAGCAGTTATTTATCAAACAAAAAATTTCAGAGTTTTAAAGGCAAATAGCGCAAAATGTACGTATTTTTCGAGGAAAACTAATAAAAACTTTTTTGAATCATTTGCAAAGATCTTTTTTAGAATAAAAGGTATGTATCATAAAAATTGAATGAGTTATGATTAAAATAAGGTTATTTTAAATTTTTTAAGTTTAAAAATCTTCAAAAACTCAAATCTCCCTAATTACCACCCTAATTAAAATTAGTCGTAGCCCTTTTTCAATTATTTTTATTTATATATCATAAAAACATTCTTAAATTTTAACTGATTTAAATTGCTTAATTTTGAAAAAAATGCAGCTGCAAGTGAAAATCGAATTTCAGAATTTTAATAAAAAATTACCTTTTATTTAAACATAAGGGAGATACCATAAAATTACTAAGGTATCAAATTGTAGCTCTTTAAACTACAAAAATTTTGATTTTTTAAATTTATGGGTGACGGAAATAAATTGAGATATAAACGTTTAAAACGCGTGTGTTGTTTTAGCTCTTTGGACAAACCCCTTTAAAAAAGTTGGGGTTTTAAACAGTTTTAATATATAGGACCTTATAGCTTAGAAAAAAACCAACATAATGGTTTTTTTAAAGAACTTTTTATCAAAAAAACTGAAGAAGTTACGCTTAAAAACCAATTTTTTTAGCATTCTAAAAACCCAAATACATTTTTTTTGTAAATATCTTTTCATTTCAATACATTTTTAATGTAATTGTACGTATTTTAATTATTAATTTTTTTCTTTAATCCATAATAGAGGTTACTTTTAAGGGTTGAATTACTTCAACAAATATTTCAAAGATTAAACATTTATTATTCAACCTCTTTGAGTCAAGTTTTACTTGATGTTAAGCTTTAATATAAAAGTAAAGTAAGTTTTGAAGGTTTTTAGTAATAAGGGGTAGTTTTTACCCCCTAAAAAATAAAAAAGCGCTCATCGTCGTAATTCACACTTTAAGGGTAAGTCGAACTTAATTCCAACTTTTTCTGCAATTCGATGCATTTTTTTAAATGAGCGGTTTTGTACTATTTTTTGCATTGTAATATTGTAAGGGGTGGATTTTTAAGGATTAAAAAAATTACAAAATTAAATTAGTAATACTTTTGAGCAGTCATATTTTTTAATTAGAAGTCTGACGATATGTGAATTTTTCTAGGGTAAATAATTGTTTTTTATTAAATCATAATAAGGTTTGATTTTCAAGGGTTGAAAAATATTAAATAATGTTGCAAAGAATTAAATACTTATTTGTAAACATATTTGAGCCGAATTTTATGTGACTTAAGCTTTAATATGGAAGTTCTGAAGGTTTTTGCAATAAGAGGTAGTTTTTACCCATAAAGCTACTTATAGCATAATGGAGATTTTTAACAGAAGGGTAAGCTAAGCTCAATCCCAAATTTTTATGCAAACACTGTGATAATATATTAATTTTTTACGGTAAATATATTTTTTTAATTAAATCATATAAGGGGTTGATTTTTAAGGGATGAAATATTTTAAATAATTTTTAAAGAAACAGAATACCACTTTTTCTACCTATTTGATTCAAATTTTACTAAGCTAATGCTTTAATGTATAGTTTTATAGGTTTTAGCAATAAAGGGTAGTTTTCACCCCTAAAAAATAAACAGCACCAATCGGCATATATAGATTTTAAAGAGGAGGGCTAATTAAGTTAAATCTTTAATTTTAATGCAAATCTATGCATGTTAAAAAAATTGCCAGGTTTTGCACTTATTTCAGCTTTGTTTCCTGGACTAGTTGGCCTACGTATTATAGCGACCACATTATTTTTTACAAATAGCTAATGCCGAACCAAATGCAATAGGCAACATAAAAAGTGTTTAATTAATAATTAACTAAGTACCGCAACAACAGTTACGTTTTTTCATTTTTAACTCATTTTTTTTATTATTATTTTTCCCCTTTCTTTTGGCTGACGGGGAGGGGGGCGATCGCCCCATTCGCCCCTCTCTGAATCCGCCATTGCTTGTGACGACATGAGGTTCGTGTGAGTTGATATTTATTGAAACTTTTTTGAAGTGATCCTTTGAAAAGAAAAAAAAACATAAAAAATAGCAAAAAGGTTTAATTTTTATTGTCGGTCTCCTTTGCTTTTAATATGGTCTATTATTACAGACACGTGCGGAAAGGGGCACATTATAAAAAGGAGCGGCAGCCGCAGTTCAAACCAAATCTTTTTTGCTACTTTTTATGTTTTTTTTTTCTTTTTAAAGGGCGCCGAATTTTCATTTTAAAAATGACTACTATAAATTTACCGCGTTTTTTCGTTAATTCTGGAAAACAACTTTTATTTGTTAATTTATCGGGTTTTGCAATTATCAAAGTTTACAAACAAACTCTACATTTAAATAACAGGATTGCGTTTTGTGCTCTGTGGTATTTATAAATAAAAAAAACTTTACGTTTGCTACCGACCTGAAGCTGCCTCAAAATATTTTAATAAGGAAGTCATCCTTTCAATGACAAAATATAAGCGTTTAAAAAAACCGGAAATAGTTTAAAAACTGTTTAATAAACAAGAGTATTAATAACATATAAATTGAGGCCATTAAACGCGATAGCCTAGCAAGCGCGTTAATTGACCAGATTATTAATCGCCAATAAAATTAATGCCCAAGCGCAATACTTTTTCGATGATTGTTTTGTCAATAAATTTTGAAAACCATTATTTTTCTTTCTTTTTTCGAAATGCATTTCGGTTTTAAGCGACCAACATGACAAATATTTTAATAGTTGTCATTCGAATGACAAGGTAATAATAGTTATTTACATAACAATTTGGTTGTAAAACTTCGTAGTATAGCGCTGGGCAGTCATGCTACCTCGAATGAACACTTATAGTGACCTGCTGCCGTAAGCAATATACCATAACACCCACACTGCGATAAATATGCCTTTTGATAAAAAATTGGACATTCCGTCTTTCACCACGTCTTCTCCTTAGTCTTGCACGGACGTCATGTGTGCCCAAACAGAATCTGGATTCATCGCTGAACATGACTGAGTTTCATTTCATATTCCATTTAAGTCTTTTCCTACTTCATACCAATCGTTGCCGACGATGCTGTGGGTTCAGAGGTGCTACAAGATGGGGGATGAAAAAGTCCAAAAAGAACTTATTTTCCATAGACTGTTCTTTTGTTATTGCTTTCCGACGGCTTAACCAAATGCTTGAAGGGATTTGCTTTTAGAAAATCGATCTCTGTACTAGTTGCCTCAAATAACGATCATGTCGCTCTGTAGTCTGTCTTTGGCGTCCAGTACCTCTAACTCGTCGAATTCGGCCTCCTTGGAACCATGCTCGACAACATCTTATTCCAGTGGTTTTAAAAGAAAATTCGGCTTTACGATTATCCGACCCCTTTTAAACTCGGGAGATTGAGTAAAATTAGCGCGTCTGCGAACTATAGGCGTAATGATACAATGAAACAACAGTGAAACAAATATAACCAAACAAATCCAACACAAAAAAAAATTACTAAATATTAGGTAAACATGTTCATATTGTTCGGAACCTGATTTGACAAAAAAAAGCCTTTACAAAAGAAGAACGGCTCGGAAAGCCTTCAAAATTTTATCAGCGTGTACTTCCATGATATCAAATAGTTAATGTGTTTCTATCAGAATTCAATAAATAATTCTTGGTGTTGCATTTTCTATGTCATTTAGTACATATATGATTATATTGCAATTTTTCTAAGAATTTAGAAAAAAAAAACTTTTTACTTTTTTTCTGGCTAAATAAAACAATTTCAGATATAACTGGGTTGGCCTAAATTGACCTATTTTGATATCAGAGGTCTGTTATAAAATTTTAAACTCGGATTTTCTAAACATCCTGTATATGCGTTTTTAAAAAAAAACATATTAAAGGGATTCCATATTTCGTTTTTCAAATATACTCTTAACTTTGTATAAATATAATAAAAAAAATATTTTTATTATTAGGATATATTTCAAACTGACAAAAAAACCCTCAGTTAACCTTTAGAAATGAAAAGGAGCCATAATCCTAAGCAGCGAGGTACACAAGACATAAATTTGATCTCTCAATTCTTTGTGTCTCTTAAGGGCTCTTCTCTGCCCCAAATGTGCCCTTTACATAGAATTAATTATCAGGGTTTTGTCAAGAGCACTGCTACCAAATCCAAAAGTTTTAGGTTGAATGGATGAGAATGTTTATGGTAGACTTAACTTTAAAAACTATGCTTTTTATTAAATTTTGTAATTTGAATTTAGTTAATCTCAATTAATTATTATTTTTGATGTTTAGTGTTTTAAAAATTTTAATTTTATAAGTTTTTTTTTATTAGATTTGTGGAATACTTTATATTTTATATACAGTATGGTCGAATATAAACAGTACTGAAATCAAGTGAACTGGATAAATATCGTCAGATTACCTACAGTAGTACCTAATGCCATTAATAACTTTGAAAATAATTTTTGGAGATGATGTTAGCTCCAGAGGAAAAGTGTGTTTACTTGAGCAATATAATGGTTCAGGTTTATAATACTTGAGGAATCAATTGACATAAAATGTTATAAATAAAGTCCAAGTAAACTGTTGCACTTAAGTACAATGTTACACCATAGTCCTTGCTTTACAGCTTAAAAATATTTAAAAAATGTTTTGTTTTTGAACTAATTCCATTTCCATTGCTTGAGCTTTGTTAAACAACGCTTAAATCGATTTCTGGGATTCTTCAGGTCAAAAGGGGTTTAAAAAGTTACCTACATAGTTCAAAAGTAAGCCTGTGTGTGCAGTATTGGGACGCGTAGTTGCATTCTCTCTTATGGCACAACACAAAACTAATTTTGGCGACATACCGCGTTGAAAATTGTTAGGACAGTTAACGTACCGGTTTATTTTGGTGACAAGCGGTAACGTAGGGAAAGGAATTATTACGTCAGTATTTACGTCATTACTTTGTACCCAGTATCCAGCATTAATAAGGGTTAAGTATAATTAACAAATTAAAATAATGGAGGATTCGGGCTTTTCTATTGTTTTGGTTCTTGTCATATTTTTGGCTCTGGTTTACCAACATTTAGATTGCAGATTTTTAGTTTGTTAGTTAATTCCCAAATGGATAAATACGTGCAATTATATTATATTCATGGAGGAAAAGATTTACTTGTTACAACTGACTTGGAAACAACTAATATCTTGTTGAATGGAAAATTTGGCTTATATCTTATTTTTTTGACTTATTTCTAAACTCTTCAAAGACCTTATATTTTGATTTAAACCTAAAAGTGTATTAAACGATTAGTTTTTGACACACGCGTGATGGTGATATACGTAAACCGTTTCGTTTTTGCGAGGATAGGCGGGAGGCACGGTTAGAATTTTTTTTTTCGTATCTTTTTTTAAATAACTAATTCAATTTTTTTATTTGCTCCAAAATTATGTCAAAAATGGCCTCTTTTTGATTATTTTTTTGAAGAAATATGTTACCGTAAAACTCGTGATCCTTTTATTAACACGCTTATATTAGCTTTACGTGTATGTAACAGAATCTTTTAACTTAATTTTTGCAACTTCAAGAAGTCTGATTAACTTGAAAATTTGCACAGGGGTCAATAATCTCATACCTTTATGCTAAGGTCCTGACTTAGTTCTGCTGCTAAAGTTGTAATCTTTTTTTTTTAAATAAAGTATTATTAAAGCAAGAACCACAATTTACTAGTACCTCTAAACGTACATTTAAAAAAAACTGACGAACAAAAATAATTAAAGAATATTTATGAACGCTAAAATTATAACTTCAAAAAGAAAGTGACGTTTTGTTGGTGAGAAGTTAACCAATACAATAATGAAAAAAATTAAAGGCTAGACCATCAGATGGGTTAAATAGCTTGTTTATCTAGGTTTAATTTGTTTTTTGTTCATTCTCTGTAAGTTCATTTCTCGCAGAGGTATTGAATTTTGAATAAAAAAGGACCCTTTTGCATTTAACCGCCGATATCTCAGCAACCAATGGTCTTGTAGAGAATCGGAGGGCAGTTTCGGAATCTGAAATAAATTTTCTACAAAAATGTATTGGGATTGTTAAGTTTTTTTTAAATTCTTAACATGAACTTGTGGGAATATCGAAGTAAAAAAGTTATGCTCAACTTTAGTTCTATCACCAAAATTCGCAGTTGCGCAGATAACTTTGTAGAAAACCGTATATTACCTGTTTTTCTATTTTTTCAAGTTCATATCAAGAATTAAAAAAAGAGCAAAAAATTTTAACGATCCCAACAGTTTTTGTAGGAAATTTATTCCATATTCTGAAACGGTAATCCGACTCTCTGTATTACCATTGGTTGCTGAGATATCGGTGGTTGAATGCAAAAGGATCCTTTTTTATTCAAAGTTCGATATCTCTGCGAGAAATAGACTCACAGGTGATTTAAAAAAAGCAAATTGAAGCTAAATAAACAGGCAATCCAACCCATATGATGGCCTTGCTAAAAAAAAATTACCACAATCGTAAACTCAAAAGGAAAAGGAAAAAAATTAGAAATAATCTTTTGCGCGCTATTTCTTTGGATTACGTAACCATTGCGATCCCAAAAAATATTAGACCAAAAGATCCCAAATTTTGAATCTTAAAGCTTTATTATGCTATTTTTAGATTGTCGATTTGACCATTTTTTATTGAAATATAGCCTGTCCAAAAACACCAAAACATTTCGAAATTCTTTTTGGACCTTTAATATTTTCCATTAGTGTATACCTTTTTAAAATGTATTTATTTAAAACTTCTGTGCATCACGAATCTATGTTTAATTATGAGTAAAAATAAATTAAAAGTTATTTTAAGATGTTGTTTGTTGCTCCTTTGCCTTTCGTATGTGTGCTTAGTACGTTTACATAATAATGTTTCTGATAAAAAGAAAACATCGCAAAGCCTTAAAGCGACGTTTTGTGCGATTTTATGCTCTGGTAGCCTCATTTATTAGGTCAAACTCCAAAATAAGGTTTTTTTCCCGAATCTAGTTGGTTTTGAAATTTACATATTCTGTCTTTTAGTCTTTCAGAGGTCCCAAAACGGTCTCGTATTTCGTAAACGACAAAAAAGAAAAATGTAAAAATTATTACAAAGTGTTTTAAGAATACGCTCAATTTGATGATAATATTTGCAATGTTGCCAAGTGTAAATTAAAAAAAATATTTATTTTTTAAGAAGTTAGATATAACAAAAATGTTCTATTTGTTGCACACTTATTGGATCATACTAGAAAAAAACATTGAGAAAGATTAAAATTAGCCGAAACGTCTAATTAAGTTTAAATTTTAAAGATGTTGTTGTACCAAATAAACAAACAAACCCCCTAAACCAAATTTTTAAACCTGGGGGTTTGGCAAGTAATCTTAAAAAAATTACAAATTTTTGTCGTTTTTAAATTTTAATTTGTTATAGTGACTTTATTTTTGTTTAAATGGATTTTCCCCCTTGGGGGGTTTAAAAATATAAATTATTAACTTTAAAATTTTAAAAATGCCTTAACGAATTAATCCCAAAAAATTTTGTTATATATAAATATATATATATATATATATATATATATATATATATATATATATATATATATATATATATATATATATATATATATATATATATATTATATATATATATATATAATATATATATACCGGAGTGTTTCAAATTATTAATTAATCTCGGAAACTATAGGAAAATACGAAGATGGTTAAATTAGGTTGGCATTTATGTGAAAATATACCGTTTAAAAATTTGGGGAAAAATTCAAGTAATTCCAGAATCGGAAAAATGAAATTTGGGAAAACGTTTTTTTTTTCCTGGGTTTTTCCCAAAAATTCCAAAAAAAATAATACATTGCATTGTCTTTCCTCTATCATGTTTTTTATAGTTTGCTGACGGTGTTTCTAACCTCATCAACTTTTTCTTATGACATGAATTCAATTTGAATGGAACATCACATTTCAACATTAATAGTTCCCCTTGTTGCCCGGAAAATCGAAAAAATTTAAAAAATTTTATAAAAATGGGGTTTTAATTTTTTTCCCCCTGGTGACCCTGTAAATGGCATTCTGTTTTCCCTTCCCTTTTTGGTGGGGGGGGTTTAAAAAAGAATCCAATGAAAAAGCAAAATCGGTAAAACTTTTTAATCAAAATGGGGAGAAAAAGTAAGAAAACATCGGAAGGTAAAATTAACTCCATCCGAAGACGACAACTATGTTTTTCAATTATTTTGGGTAAACTGAGATGGTTGGGGGGAAAACCTAACAACAAATACAAAAAATGGTTAAATCAGAAAATTACCAAAAACTACTAAAAAAATTTAACAATGTTCCCAAAATGCCCCGTCAAAATTTTCCCAAACAAAAAACATCTCTTCTTTTTATTAACTGCGCGATTTATTTCTCCCCCTTCTTTCTTCAAACTCCTAACCCATGTTGAATTGAAGTTTTGTATTTAAATTTGCCGCCCCATATTTGGTTTTCATAAGTATTTTATAATATATATATATATATATATATATATATATATATATATATATATATATATATATATATATATATATATATATATATATATATATATATATATATATATATATATATATATATATATATATATATATATATATCTAGTAGTTATTTGTTTAACATCCATGGTGGCACGCGTTATCTAAAAGGTGCCGTCAAATGCAAAATTTTGCATATTTCGGTGCTTGGACAGCATTGACGGAACGAGGCGTCATAAAGATTTAAAAAATCTAGCTAATTCAAATATTATTAACATATATTAAAGCCCTTGGCAGAACGGAAATCGAACAATCCAATTTTGTACTGCTAGAGATTGACTTGTTTGTCTGCGGTCAAATTGCGCTGACTTGTCTGGATCAAACTGCGTTCAATTGTATCTCATTTGACAATATGCTACTGCGGCATTAAATCGTGGGTGGTGGTCTCTAGCTGTGGTTCGTCAAAACGTTAGGGTTCCAAAATAGCTATAGTTGTTTTATTTGGTATAAAAAATTCAAATTTATTCTGTAAAGAGACATTATTTCTTTAACTACAAACACCATTAAAAAATAAGTCTAAAAAGGTAAAAATGTATTTTCTAGGCTTTTTCCTTAACTATAGTTAATACACCTGATTCATAATAATTTTCTTTGGAAAGAATGAAAATCCCGCGAATAAACTAAATTTCTCATCTTGAAAGTAAAAGAGCAAAATAATGTGGTAGAAAATGAGGTCACGCCTTGCTCCCGTATTGTAAAATGGCAAAATTCGCGCTGGCATACAAAAATATCGAAAGATTTGATAAAGAGAGAAATTTGGAAATAGCGAGATTTACAAATTGTGTATTTATATTTTATTTTTTGTCGTCGTTTGAGGCCTCTAAATTGTTTTATTTTTCCTTTCCTTTGTTGTGTTTGACTTTTCTACTTGGTGTTCTAAATTCAAAACAAATATTGCGTGTTCTAAAAGGTTTAACAACAATGTTTTATCTTATATCTTGTTTATTTAATCCTGTTATCTTTTATCTAATGGCCTTATAATTATTAATTTAAATACAAATTTTAAATAAATGAAGAAAAAGTCTACAAATTAAGAAGTGGTCACATTTGTAACAATTTCACACAAATTTTAATATTCCATAAGATAAATATTTAAAAAAAAACTACATAAAAATATGTCGACAAACGATTTAGTTTTAAGATACAGAAATATATGATCCTAAATCTAATTGAACCCGAAAATATAATTGTAGTAAATGTACATGGATATTTACAGCAGAAGCTCTAACCATTTTAAGGGCTTTAGTCAACACTGACTAATATAATGATTCTCTACGACTCAATATCAGTTCTTCAGGTCAAAAAAAATTAAATTGTAAACATCCCATTGGCTATATTGATATTTTAAACAATGCAAGCTCTATTAGCTTAGAAAACAGAAAAGGTATTTTCATGCGGGTCAAAGGACATTCTGGTCTGATAAGCAATGTCCTAGTCAATTGGCGGCAACTAGTGTTGTTTTGGAAAAACAAATGGTTGATGGTACCCTATACCAGATATCTTTTGTACTATAAAAAAGTCAAGTTTTCACAGAATGGAAAAACACTTACAAGCTGTACACAGCCAATAAGACAAACCATTACACATCTATAAATAAATTTTTTTAAAAAATCCGCCAATGTTTAGGCCTAACTTACCTCATCATATTTACATATCTAACTTTAGATTTTTAGTAAATTATGGTAGTTTTAGAAGACGCCTGTATACACACAAATTAGAGACTTACTTTATTGTAAGTGTGTTGATCAGTCTGCAGATGATCCAAATCACAGATTATTTGCTTGCAAGCTGAATACTCGGGTAATAATTTTTTTTTGAAAGTACTTGACTAATACACAATTCTACCTTGAAACGTTTCATCGCTTATGACCCCTGCAACGAATAAATCAAATATTTAAAAAGTATTACTAAATTTTCTTAACTTAGTGACACTGAAATATAGACCTAACCAAACATACGCAATACGCATATCTATTCCTTCCGTAGTCTTTACTGTGTCAATGTAAACCCGCCCTAATAGACCCCAGAGGAGTTAAGTAAGTGTCCTTGTCTTTTTATTTATATCATTACCTTAACAATAGCATAACGTTTTTATATATTTTTTAAGATAGTTTTATTTTATATATCATAATATAATAAGCATACAATCAGGGCTAAATGGGCAAAGTACCAGGCCATAATAACAAAAAAAAGTTATATATAAGACGTAAATCTCTATGATACCAAAAACATCTATGTAAAATAAGGGTCAAGTTTCTATCCAAAATTTTGGCCTCCTGAAGTACTAAGATCTTAAATTAGACCAAGTTCTTTTTTGACTATGACTTTAGTATAGACTTTTTTTTATTAATACAGCCTGTTTTTTTGGATACAGGCAGATAAGTAAACAACTTGCTAAGTCAAAAAAGAACTGGCTTTAATTTCAGATTTCAGTACTTTAGGAAGCCGAGATTTTTGGATAGGAACTTGGTCCTTATTTTACAGAAATGATTTTGGAATGATTTTTTCTAAGTTTAATGAATACCATAAAATCTTGTCTGCATTTTAAATTAGAAGACAATTATGTTCTCAGAAATTGAGGTTAACTCAGATTGCTAACTTCTAAAATAGCCCCTTAATATACGTCATTACCGCCCCTGATTGAGGTAGTTCCGTGTAAAAATGTGCGGATTTTAGATTTTTTTCTTTACCTAAACACTAGTTACATACCAAATTTTAAGTTTCTACTCCCTCGGGAAGTGTCCAATAATTTTGATGAATCAAAAAGTGGGTCAGTCAGTAATATGGGCGATTTTTAAAATCGAATATCTCAGGAACCACATGACATAACTTTCCTAATTTTTTCACAGGTAACGTAATAAAAATACTTATGTGAATTACATACCAATCTTATACCTTATGTGAAACGATACCGAAGTTATACCAGGGGGAAAATACGCTGAAACGTTTAATACACACAGAGTGCGTCTAGATTTTTTAAAATTTTTGCATAAGCCTAAATTTTTAATTTTTGAAAATAATTTATTATTAGCAGTTACATTAGATTTTCAAAGACTAAATAGAAATCTAAGTTTTTAGGTTTTTTGCATAAATAAAGTAACTTTATTTTATTCTCTATGGGATGCACAGCTTTCGGAAAAAAATCCATCAAAAATTTTATTAGGAACAATAATACCATACAGTTTAGTGTAGTATCTTTTATTTAGAATATTATTAAACCATAGCCTTCGTAACAGAAACAAATTTACAAAAATTGCTAAAAATTGTAATGCATAATACTATTGTTTGAGGTTCTGAATAAAAAATACTTTAGCAAGTATTAAAATACAAAAACGTTAATTTATTTAGTAATGATGGAAATAAGGTACACAGAGAAATTTTTAATTTACTAAACCAAGACTTACAGTTATAGATTTTCATAACTATCGGAGAAATCAGTTCAAGGTTTTCTTTTCTTTTAGATAATGAAAGTGTATATAAGAATTTAAAGGAATTGAAAACGAAATGGGTATTTTCCGATTTAAAAAATGCAAATTTTTCTTTTCTCACTTCCAAGATAAATCATTTTAGTCCGTTTCTGTAAATGTTAGACAGAATTTTAGCATGGAGAACAAATGTAGAGCTGGCAACTTACACAGAAAAGCACTTTGCATTTTGCGAGAAATAGTACGTACTGTTCAAAAGTTTATACAGACAAAAAAATTAGTGAGTTGGTATTGAGTCAAGTACGAGAGTTGCTTGTTCTGATATTTTTAAAAGTTTTATTTTAACTGTGGACCTAATGTATAATGAATATCTCTAACAACTCTTTTGTATTACTTTTTTAAAGAGTGTCTGCTACTATTTTTCATTGTTAATTAATTTATAAATTAAAGGTCTGACTTTTTGAAATTAAAATTAAATATTTTTAATTGGATACCTGCTTACAACAAATGTTGCAGATAATATTCCTAATGACACCCTAATTCGTAATAGAGAAGTCCCAAGTGAAATAAAAGGCAGTTTATTAACCCTTAACTAGTTCGATACCATTTTACAGAGAGAAATATTCCGGCGCAGTTTGAGAGACGCCATGTTTTGAAAAATCAAAATGAGAACTTAAAACGCAAATGAGCTTACTAATATTATCATAGCCATAACTAAAGTAGATTCAGTAAAAATGAATTAAATTTACCTAAATTTGTAAAAACGATAAGCTGGAGACAAATAAACGAACATAAATTTAAAGAAGTAAGAGACACTGCTTAGAAATAAGAAAGAATTGTTTAATTTTCTGTCAGACGACGCCGGACCATTAGGTGTTAGCACAAGATTTAAATATTTTGTGGTTTGGAGGGAAATCCCTGGAGTCCCTTAAATTCTACAAAGCAAACACTCTAAAGATAAAGAAGCTAATAAAGTAGGAAGTTCAGGCGTTCTCCAGATACACTGAAAAAAGTTGCATAAGAGTGCGAACCCGAGGTGCTTAACACAGAACTTACACATATTCATAATGCTTTAAGGGCCAACGGTTATTCAGAGCGAGAAATCAAAAGATCAATGGAACCAACAAATACTAGACCCGTGGAGAACGAACAACTCCAACCAGTCAGGAATTTAGCGCATTCCGTGTACATGTGGAAGCGTGTACATAGGAACTACAAAACGCTCGATCAACACCAGGACTAAAGAGCATAAAGCCAACTGTCGGACACACAAATCCGCCGTAGCAGAACATACCCTTACGACGGACCATCGAATAAAGTTTGAGGAGACCCAAATACTCGTGGCCACATCGGCATACCACTCCAGACTCTACATAGAAGCTATAGAGATAGAAAAGCATAGGAACAACTTTAATAAGAAAGAGGAAGCAGTTAAGATCAACAAAACATGGATCCCCATAATTAAGGGAGCTAGAATTGCACCCTTTACGAACAAAACCGACCGGAACCGACTGAAACCGAAAGTAACCGAAGCCCCGCCCACTGCCTTCCCAACGTATAAATACGAGCTACGACCGCGCGAAGCGCAGTAGTTCGCATCCTGTGAACCAAGAAGCAACTTCTGAAGATGCCAACCGCTCGGGTTGGCGAAACGCCAAGTCAACCAGACAATCGACGCCGGCCTAACAGCCCAAAAACCATTGAAACATTAGACAATGGCCGCGAAAGCCTTTACAGTTTATTTAAGTGGCAGTGTTGCCGTACTCGCTAACTCTTTAGACCAGAAGCTGTAAAAATATTTATAAAAGAGGATAATGTCCTCTACTGCAGGTCAATAAGCAAGAGGAGAAAGCTTCTTTTTTGCAAAGGGGTCAATTATTAGGCAAAGGGATATTCTTAAATGGAATCAAGATGCTAGGAATTGTGGTTTTTCTTCCATATGAGAACAGTATTTTAAATAGGGTTTGGGATAAAACAGAGTGAACAGGAAAGAAATTGTTTTTGGTTCAATAAAAAATCCAAGCTTTTTGGATGCTGAAGTGGTTATGGGTGCAATGTTTTTATACCAAATAAGGTCATTATTAAACTAGGTCCTAAACGTAAGATTTGCAAAAAATCTTAGGGTGCAATAACAGTGATTTTCGGAAAGAAGTAAAAACTAAGTGACATAGAAAATGCAACACCGAGTAGGAGTGCTGTAATTTTAACACACTTTTACGCTTTATAGGCCTACTGATAAATAGAAAGTGATGAAAATTTGAATTCAAAATTTGGCTAAATAGTTGAGATATTCCACCTTAATGTTAATAATGTTTTGAAACTCTTCGGTTCGCTACACATTCGTTAAGTCGTCGCGGCGTTGATTGGATTAGTGATTGATGTCTTCTTGGTGTATTGTATACCAGGACATCTGAATTTGGTTTCGTAGAACCTTTAATTTTTGTGGAGGGGACTGTGAATTTTGCTACCTTCTTTTCAATATATCCCATATATGTTCGAAAGGGGAAATGTTTGGATATTGAAGAGGCCACTGAAGCAAATTTACACCGGCCGCTTCTAAAAAGTCTAAACTAACACGTGCGACATGAATCGTGCATTTTCACTGTTTCAAAACAGAAGTGTAAGATTTTGTCATGTTTTCAAAAAGGGAAGCAGAAGTGTTTCGTCTTTCACAACGTCTTCTTATTACTCTTGTACGGCCATCATGTGTGCCCAAGCAGAATCTGAACTCATTGCCAAATACGATTGAGCTTCATTCCATATTTCACTCAAGTCTCTCCATACTCCACACCAATCGTTGCCGACGATGCTGTGGAATCAGAGGTAGTACAAGATGGGGACGGTATGAAAACGGTCGAAAAGACCTTATTCGGCGATAAACTGTCCTTATTGTTATTGCTCTCCCGACAGCATCAAACCACCGGATCGCAACTGCCCTTGTTGTGGAAAATCGATCTCTAAGTGCTAGTTGCCTCAAATAACGATCCTGTCGCTCTGTAGTCTGTCTTTGGCGTCCAGTACCTCTAACTCGTCGATTTAGTCCTTCTTAGAACCACGTTAAACAACATCTCATTACTGTAGCTTCCTTTCGATTTACCCGTTTAGCAAGTTCTTTAAAAGAAAATCCGGCTTCATATAACCTCATTATCCGACCGCCTTCAAACTCTTAAAGTTGAGTGAAATTAACTCGTCTCAGAACTCTAGGCATGATAGTGCAATAAAACAAATGGAACCAAACAAATTCAATACAAAGAAATTACTGATTATTAGGTAAAAACGTTCATATTGTTCGGCTTCTGATATAACCAAAAATGCCTTTACAAAAAAAGTACGGCTCGGAAGGTTTTCAAACTTTAATCAACATATACTTTTATAAAAGCAAATATGTTTACAAATTTTAATAAATAATTCTGTCTAATATGTTCTTTAGTATAAATTTAGTCTTGGGAACAAACTAAAAATTTGTTTTTTGAACTATCCGAATAGCAAGCACAACTGCGGATAAGCTCAAATCTCCTTATTTTATTGGTATATTCATAAGAATTGTAAACACTAGCTTTGTTCCCAAAAAAGAAAAATTTTTGCTTAAAATTTGGTAATAAAAACGCTTACAAATAGATTCATAAAAAAAAACATGAAACCGACGTTTTATAGACGAATTATTTAACGGAACCCAGACTTTTATTGTTTTCCCCATCAGAATTATAATAATTATTTTTCTTTCCAAAAATAACCTAATTTGTCCAGCAGCAAAGCAAATGTCTCCGAGCGAAAAAATGGGAAACTTTTTGTTGCGGCAGCGTAATAGGTATAACTAGTAATGTTAATCCGATTAAATCCTCGTTCCTTCAGAGATTTAACGTGTCTTTCTCAGTGAGTCCCAGTTATTAACTTACTCGTAGATTGTAATTTAATTTAATTAGATTGCGGATAATCCTTGAAGTGATGCGACATTAATACCCTACTTAAAGAAAAATGAATACTAAAGGCAAAAAGTTCTGCTTTTTAAAAGTATATTTATTTCAAAAACTAATTAGGGTAAATACTGACATGACATAACTGTCAAAAAATTGGGAAAACCACGAGATTACATAAAAAGATAAAATAAGGTACTTCGCCATCGTAGCAGTGTAGGTTCAAATATATTATAGAAGTTTATTATTTTAAGACACGTCTGCAAATAAGACAGGGAAATAGACTAGAAGGGAAGTTAAGTATAAAATAAAATTATTGCTGGCAAACATCTTGTTCAAGTTCAGTCCAAAAGACACAGTTATTATAGCATAATAAGACTGCCCTTTTTTCCTCAACTTACATACCTGAAACTTCTCAGGTCTGGCATGCTGCGCTCCTAAACTTTTTGTATCTCCAGATTTCTTTTTAACCAATGTTTATTATAATAGATAGTTACTCTTCTAGCTTTAACCCAATAATTACTGGGGTACCCTAAGGATTAAAAATGGCACTAACTCTCCTTTTTTCTTTACATAAACGATCTTTTCTCCTCCACAATTAACCACATTTATAGTTTTACTAACGATAGTAACCTCTACTATAATACCTATTTTGTCAAGCCAGTCTCTAATCCTAAAATTTAATTAGGCATATTCTGACTAAAATTTTGGTTCTCAAAAACTTGGGTGCACAATGGGTGCCTTAATTGCTAACATAAAAGAAAAATGGAAAAAGAACACATTCGACTTTTCAGCAATATTCGAAGCGTTTTATTACTATAAAAAAAACTTGGATTTACCACCACAATTCTGAATTAAAACAGCAGTACTTCGGTTTCGGGACGAGTTAGGGTCCTGAAATCTGCCCAAGAAGATGTAACCATCAGTTGGATGAGAAAAAAAAATTGTTTATGGATTACCTCCAAGCTGGTAAAACAGTAAATTATTATTGTTACCTTTTGGACCAGCTGAATTTCAAAATTTGTAAAAAAAGATCTGGTTTACAGAAAAAAAAAATATTTTTCATCAAGACACCGCCCCCTTCCCAAGTTCAAAAAAAAACAAAAAACAAAATTACCCGTTTTAACCCTCTAATTTTAGCTCTTTTCACATCTCAAAAAATTTATGCGTAGGAAACCTAAGCGATGGAATCTATAAATTAAAAGATCACTGTAACAGATTTATTGTAGTTGAGGGATATTATATTACATGATAAAATGTATTTTAAACCGTAAAAATCATGGTTTTTCTATCAAACGACAAAATTTATTAAACAGCCAGTATATATCTATATAAGAGGTAATAATTCTTTTTAACCGCTACTGGCTTTGGAAAATTACGCCAGTGTGTCGTAGCATTTGTCTAATAAAGAACAAATAAAAAGTCTTTCTGGTTTATCCTGAAAACTTTACTTATTATTATATTTTATCTTCAGGAGCGATTTCTCCTTTCCATTTGGGGAAGTTTGGCAACAATATGCTATCATTATATTTCGAGACGAATTGAGGAAATACTGTTTCTCTAATGTTGATGATGGTAAAGTATTTTGGAAACTAGGACCGGACTGGACATAACGAAAATTGTTTACAGTTGTTTAATATTTCAGCGAGAGACATTTATAACCTGTTTAGTGGGTTTTACTTTAATTTATTTTAGACTAAGCTGTATTTTTCTATTATGAAAGATAGCCTAAAGTACACATATGTCCTAGATTTTTTATTGTGGTTATTATTATTACTGCAAGATAGTTACTTTATTTCTATTTTAAAATAAACAAAAAAAATCGAAACTGAAATTTTGATTTTTTTTTTTTTTTTTTTTAAGTTTTGTGTTGTTTTTTTAAAATATAAAGCAAAAAAACTTACTATTGGGGGAATTTTTTTAATTTTAAATTAAATTTTTCATACTTAATATTTCGTTTAATTGAAACAAGAACGAAGAACTGGTTTTAAACAGTTTATAGAGATTAAGATGATTTAGAGTTATCTAATTCATCTACTTTCTTCCTGCCTTCTTTTCTTTTATGTCTATCCAAAATTATAGCAGTTCTGTTCTTCTATCTCTGGCAGTAAGCTTTTTCAGATTGTGCAGTAGCGTCTGACCGAAGGTCAATTTTTGGCCGAAACCGAAGCCAATATTCGGCTTCTGCCACAACCTTCGTCAAAAGGCGAAGCCAAGGCCAAAAATTTTAGTAAACTTGGGAATCTTAGCTAAAAACTGATTTAAAGTAAAAAAACTTAAAACTACCATTGCAAATAATATTTTATTTTTGTATACCTGGGATTTCCGGGGGTATAGAAAAAACCTAATTTTTAATGAGATGATTATTGGCTTCTTTTTAATTTTTTTTGAAGAAAAATTTTTTTTTTTTTTTTTTAAAAAAATTTTTTTAAAAATTTTTTGGATTAAAATTAGTTTTTTAAAATTTTTAAAAATTTAATTTTTTTAAATTTTTTTTAAATTTTAAAAAAAATTTATAAATAAAAATAAATAATAAAAAAAAAAAAAATTTTTTTTTTTTTTTAATATATAATATATATAATATTATTATATATATATAATATATAAATAAATATATTTTTAAAAAATTTTAAAAATTTTATATATATAAAATAAATAATTATAAATATTTATAATTATATTATTATAAATATTAAATATATTTTTTATAAATATTTTAATTTTAAAACTTTCCTATGGATTTAAAAATTAAAGCTTCGATAAATTACTAACACTATTAAAAAAAAAAATGTTGGGAAAATATTTTAGGTTTTTAAAAATTTTAAATATTCCCTTTATTGATCTAAAAAAACCCAGACGTTCAAATAGCATTTTTTAAATCGTCTAGATAGGTAATTTTTTCCTTATTTTGTTTTTTTAAAAGGCCCAGAGAAAAAAGTTTTTAAAATTGGGGGCCGCCTGGCCAAAATTTTGGTTAATGCAGTCCAATAAATTTCCATTAAAAGATAGTGAATTTTCCGACAGTCAGGGAATTATGTGCCGGGGCCCTCCATCCCTTTTGGGGCCCCCAAATTTCCGATTTTCCTCAAAGGACTATTTGAAATGGAAATTTTTTTTTTTTCTTCAGTAGTTTCCAAAAACATTTTGATTAAATTTTTGGGTTAAAAAAAAGTCCAATAATACGTTCCGAAAACCCCCCCCAAAAAGTTTTTCCTATGGGTATTGCGCCTTGTTTCGAAAAGGTTTGGGTTTTTTTCCAGTATCGGAGTTTTTAAAGTTGGGTTTATTTTTAATTAAATGGGATTCATAAAAAATTTTTTTTTAAATTCTGTCCATGTTTGCCCTTTCCATCATATCAAAGCAAAATTCCTGCCGTCTTATTTCATCCCCATCCCTTAGCTCTTGATGTCTGTCATATTTGTATAAAAAGTATTTATGCTGTTCCAAAATCCGGAGAGCTGTTGAGTGATCTTTTCCTATGGTATCTTGAAGTTTCCTTTTTACTCATTTTTTTTATTAAAAAAAAATTCCCAAATCTCTATAATCTTGAATTTCCTCTTTGATATTCCCCTTTTTTATTTAAAATTTTTTAAATGTATTTTTTCAAATTTTTTGATAGCCCTATTGACTGTTGATTTTTCGTGTATCGGTCCATTCGGATACTGAGCAGTGAACATGTCTGATACCTTTTAGTAACTATTTCCTTGATAGTACATTATACCATCAATACTTTATCTTCAGTACTGTAACACATGGCTAATCTTTTTGCTGTACGATTTTTTGATAATGATAAAGCACTATTAATTTAAAAATAACAACGTTTATCCACAACTAACTGGTATTTTTAATGTTGTTTATAAATATGAGGCGATAATAAAGTAACAATTTTAAAAAATATTAGAAAACCAAACTCGCAAACGGTGTAACCGAAAAATCCAAAGTTTTTACCATGGAGGTAGATTTGCATGCTGTTTAATAAACTTTAATAGAATCTTTTTTCAAATTAATAAGAAAAGCCAATAATTGACCCCATTAAAAATTACAATGGATTTCCTATATCCCGCTCGACGATGCATCACCCGGTATATTAACGAGTGTTGATAATAATTGTAAACAGATAATTAATATAAATAAACTGCATATCATCGTTGTAAAAATCTCTCAGGGTCCTAGATTTTTAAATGGGAACTTGGTCCTTATTTTACATATTTTTTTTTTTTGGTAAGATCTCTTTTCTTTTTTGTTAGTTCAGTGAATGTAAACAATGGTGGCGGAGGATTTTATGCCTGTTTTCTTGGTATAACTTGCAGTGTAGGTATAACCTAAACTTTAGACTGAATATGAAAAGCGAAAATTTCTCATTTTTGGTACCTTAAATTGCGTCTAGTTTGGGGTCTGACATGTAAATATAGCAATTTTCTATATTTAGTTAATAAAGTCCTGCCTGAATTTTAAGTTCTGGTTTGGAGTCTGATATGTAAATATAGCAATTTTCTATGTTTAGTTAATAAAGTCCTGCCTGAATTTTAAGTTCTGGTTTGGGGTCTGATATGTAAATATGGCAATTTTCTATGTTTAGTTAATAAAGTCCTGTCTGAATTTTAAGTTCTGGTTTGGGGTCTGATATGTAAATATAGCAATTTTCTGTGTTTAGTTAATAAAGTCCTGTCGGAATTTTAAGTTCTGGTTTGGGGTCTGATATGTAAATATAGCAATTTTCATGTTTAGTTAAAAAAACCTTTTCCCAATTTTAAGTTCTGGTTTGGGGTCTGGGTATGTAAATATAAATTTTTCTTGTTTAGTTAATAAACTCCTGCCGGAATTTTAAGTTCTGGTTTGGGGTCTGATATGTAAATATAGCAATTTTCTGTGTTTAGTTAATAAAGTCCTGCCGGAATTTTAAGTTCTGGTTTGGGGTCTGATATGTAAATATAGCAATTTTCTATGTTTAGTTAATAAAGTCCTGCCTGAATTTTAAGTTCTGGTTTGGGGTCTGATATGTAAATATAGCAATTTTCTATGTTTAGTTAATAAAGTCCTGCCTGAATTTTAAGTTCTGGTTTTCTGATATGTAAATATTGGGGAATTTTCATGTTTAGTTAATAAAGTCCTGCCGGAATTTTAAGTTCTGGTTTGGGGTCTGATATGTAAATATAGCAATTTTCTGTGTTAAGTTAATAAAGTCCTGCCGGAATTTTAAGTTCTGGTTTGGGGTCTGATATGTAAAAAAACAATTTTCTGTTTTTTTTAATTTAAAATCCTCCCCCAATTTTAAAATTTTGGGGGGGGATAAAATAGAAAAATTTTTGTCTTTGAAAAAAGTCCTGCCTAAATTTTTTAAATTCTGGTTTGGTTGATATGTAAATATAGCAATTTTCTATGTTTAGTTAATAAAGTCCTGCCGGAATTTTAAGTTCTGGTTTTTGGGTCTGATAAAAAATAGAATTTTCGGGTTTTGTTAAAAAAACCCCCCGGGGAAATTTTTAAATTCTGGGGTTTTGGGGGCTGATATGTAAATATAGCAATTTTCTATGTTTAGTTAATAAAGTCCTGCCTGAATTTTAAGTTCTGGTTTGGGGTCTGATATGTAAATATAGCATTTTCTATGTTTGGTTAATATAGTCCTGCCTGAATTTCTAGTTTTAAGACAGTTATAACCTTAAAAACTCAGGTTTAGTCAGATTAAAAAACTGTAAAATACTCCCTAAATATACGGTATTACAGCCTTCTTCTAGGGCTTTTCGAGTAAAAATGTGCAGTTTTTAATTTGTTTTCTTTACTTGTGCCCTAAAACCTACCTTCATTTTAAATTTTCAAGGTTTTCCCCTGGGAAAAATTTAATTTTTAAAAAGTTAATTTAGTTAGTCAGTCATTCAATAGTAAAATGGGCGATTTTCACAATCGATGTGAGAAAAACACGATAAAATGTTTTGTGTAAATATATCTACACTTCGTGCATCAGGCCGGGACTAAAGTTATGATAGGGGAAATATAGGCTGTAACATTTCGTGTAAAATACAGACATTGGTGCAGTAAGCCGGAACTTGGTCTGGCATACTATTGTGCGCCTAGAATTCAATGTTCGTTTTTTGCATTTGGATATAAAACTTTGACTTTGGCCAGATCTTTGGCTCTTTTTGGCCAAAGTCGACTGTAGGCCCGAAGGTCGCATTTCGACCAAATGTGGCCGAAGCCGAAGTCCATCCCATCTAAAATTACTAACTTCCGAAAAAATCCCGGGAAATAATCAAAATGAGAAGTAAATATTTACGGCTTAAATTTTTTCCTACAATTTTTAGGAGAGTAGATACAAATTCTAAAACACGGATCTCGGATACGCAGCATTTGTATTTGAAAAATAAAACACGTTTTTGTTCTCATTGTTAATAATGCAGGCAATTTAAACCACGCCAATACTATTTTTTTAGAACTGACTAAAAAATTCAAAATTATTTTATTTCTGGACACGTTTTTGGAAAGACAGATAAATGTGTGGCATTTGATCATATAGAGTGATTTAACGGAGTATAAATTTAAACAGGTTTGAAATCATACAACTTTGTTTTAAAATTAAAACTTTATTTTAAATTCGGCAGTTTGATATCAATCAATACCAGGGAGTTTTTGCAACACAACGAACAATAAAAAAAATTGAATTTTTTATGGAAACTGGAAATGTCAATACTTTAGGTTCAAAAATAAGCATAAAAGTCTATACACATAATATAGGTCCGCAAGGCTTTCGTTTCCAAAATACAGGGTGTTAAAATTTTTATTTATATTTTTTTTATATTTTTTAATTTTTTTTTTATGTTTTGTTGAAGATATTTTAAGAACAATTATTTTATTGAAAATTAAAATACATATCGTTTATTTGTACATTTTGTTTATTTTTTTAAATTTTGCTATAATAAAATCAGATGCGTCATATCGACTTTTAACAGGTATACCTTTTTGAGTAAAAATGACAAAACGGTTATTTAATTTACTTAAAAATGTAATACAGTCCCGTACCAAAAAGTTGTGATTGTTTAAAATATTAAAAATTCGTGTAGGTGGCTCCCCCTACAAGTAAGAGCCGTACCAACATTAGATTCAATCTCATAAACCCTGGATACAAAAATTTTATTTTAAATTTAATTATCAAGATTTTATTTAAAAATAGAAAAATTAAATAAAAACTTTAACACCCTGTATTTGGAAAGAAGGCCTTGCGGACCCAATTAAAACTTTTAGTTTATTTTGACCGACTACGTACCTGAAATTGACATGTCTATGAATCACCCTTTATATATATATATATATATATATATATATATATATATATATATATATATATATATAATATATATATATATTTATATATATATATATTATATATATATATATATATATATATAATATAATATAATATAATTTAATTATTTTTAATTTTTTTCCTTTTATAACAACAACAATTTTTAATTTTGGGAATTTGGGGTTTGGGGATTATTTAAGCGAAATTTAACTTTGTTTATGCTTTTGATGTTGCTAGTAGAGGGCGCCAGCTACGGCTCCCCCACTTGTAAGTTACTACAATTCCTTTGATCAAAAAGATACCTATTATAGTCTTGGAAACTGTTTTCGAGATAAATCATTTAAAGGTCCCCGCAATTTTTCTAGGAATGGTTCCCAATTGTTTTTCAAACTTTGCAAAGATTAGTTCTAACCGCCAATTAAGCCCAGGACAAACCAAACCCCTACCCCCCAAAATCACCTCAAAGGTCCCCAAACCTGTATTTAAGGCGATTTCGAGGAGAGGAGGGTTTGTGTTTAGAGATTTTGATCGCGGTTAGAACATCACTGTGAAAGATTGAAAAGCAATTGGCCCGCCTTTTCCCTTGCGGGGCCAACAAAGTTTATCTCGAAAACATTCATCTAGAGATTTAAATAAAATTGTTTTTATGCAGAGGGAATCATAGTAACTCATTTTTTAATAAACAGCTCAAAAATAGCTTGTTTATGCCATCTAAAAACAGGCTGTAGCTAGCGCCCTAGTAAATCTAAAGCAAACCAGTTTATTTTTCTGCCTCAATAACCACGATCCCCAATTTTGACAATTCATTTAGTTAAAGAATATTACGAAAAACAAAAACCAAATTAAACGTTTGACACCTGTACAATTATAATCAACTTTCGGATAAGGTTAAATAATTATTTTGACCAAGTTATTTGCTCTGTGTCCCATTATTTCTGGGACACCCTGTTATAAAGGGTGTCCCAAAAGTAATGGGACACAGAGCAAAGAATTCCTTAGGGTGATAATGCAATTTACGTAAACTTGCCTTATCCCAAAGTTGATAATACTAAAATACAAGGTGTCAAACTTTTAATTTTGTCTTCGTTTTTTTCGTAATAATTTCTGAACTAAATGACATAGCGGTACAAAATTGGGGATCTGGGGGTTCTTTGAGGCGAGAAAATTAAATTCGACCATGCTTTTGATGTTGCTAGTAGAGGGCGCCAGCTACGGCCTACCCTCCTTGTTTTAGATGGCATAACTTTTTTTAAGCTTAGTATATTACCTGTTTATTAAAAAATAAGTTACTATAATTCCCCCTGCATTAAAAATGTATACCTTTTTTAAGTCTCTAGAAGCAACTGTTTTCGAGATAAACGCACTTTAAAGGACCCAGCAATTTTTCTATGGAAAATGAATTTCGACCCATTGTTTTCAAACCTTGCAAAGTAATAGTTCTCAACACGCCTATCAAAAGTCTTTGAAGGCACAAAACCTGAAAACCCTCTTAACCCCCCCCAAAATCACCCTCAAAGATCCCCAAATCGCCAGTAACCTTCGGGGCTGATTTTGGGGAGGTTGGAAAAGTTTTCGGGTTTTGTGCCCCGAAGACTTTTAACCAGCGTGTTGAGAACTATTACTTTGCAAGACTTGAAAACAATTGGGCAAAATCCATTTTCCATAGGAAAATTGCTGGGTCTTTTAAAGTGCGTTTATCTCGAAAGCAGTTGCTCCTAGAGACCTAAATGAGGTATAAATTTTTGATGCATTACTCCCAGCCAATTTTAATATGAATGACCTGCGAATAAACAGACTTCGATCTAGACACCCCCCTCTGAGGGAAGCTAGCTTACTTCACGCTGAAGAGAGAAGCCACCGGGTTTTGACCTACCACGAAAAACTTGGTGCACATTAAACCGAATCCGGACGAGCCATGGTATTTGCAAAGATTCCCTATTTAAATGGGGGAAAACCCAATCCCCACAGTGTGACTGCAGCGCCGATAGACAAACCGTCAGGCACCTTGTGGAAGAGTGTCCACTAAGATCGTACGATGGCGTCCCGACTGACTTCCTGTTTGCGACTGAAAGTACAATAGAATATATAAATAACTTAAATGTACGTTTGTGACCAATGTTTATGATTGTATTCGTTCTATATACTGCTTTTTATGTTTATATACATGTTTACATATATGTTTTATTTTTTCTTAAGATGTGTATAAGCCGTACGATAAATAAATTTTGATGCATTGGAAATTATAGTAACTTATTTTTTAATAAACAGGTCAATATACTAAGCATAAAAAAGTATGCCATCTAGCGACATCAAAAGCAAAGACGAATTTGAATTTGTTTCCGCAAAGAACCCCCAGATCCCTAATTTTGTACCGCTATGTCATTTAGTTAAAAAATTATTACGAAAAAACGTAAACAAAATTTAAAGTTTGACACCCTATAGCTTACTTATATCAACTTTGGGATTAGGCAAGTTTACGTAAATTGCATTATTTTAACCTAAGGAATATGCTATTGCTCTGTGTCCCATTACTTTTGGGACACCCTGTATATATTTATATATACAGGGTGTCCCGTAATTAATTGGACATAGGTTAATGTAGGATACCTGACATGAAAATAAAGCGTTTGAGCTCAATATCTCTTAGCAAAATGTTATTGGTTTTCGTTCTACAGGGTGTTAAAACTAACTTTTACCGAACATTTATTGAAATATCTCGAAATCCACTGGACAGATTAAAGTGAAATTTGGTGTATTCTTAGTATTTGGGATGAGGAATACGAATATGATATCTATTTGGCCATTACCACTAGATGGCGCCACATACAACAACATTGAGTGGTTAAAATGGTCATAACTTTTTTGACCTCCCTGAACGCACATTTGCTAGTGAAAATAATAAAACATCATTTAATTTTAGTTAAAAAAGGTATACTACTTTGATCTCCAAAAAGTAGACCGTTTTCGAAATAAACGCATTTTTTAGTAAGTTGGGCATGAACAAATTATTATCGGAGATTTGCAAAGTAGGCTTTGCCTAGGATGAAAACATTATAACTACGACCTGTCAAGGTAAAGTATTAATAAGTAAGTCTTTAATTTGGCTACAGTTCGTGTTCTTGTTGTGTTATTTTCGTTTAAAAATGCCGCGTCACAATGATTTTTCTAATGCTCAGATGCGGGATATGGTATGTGTGTATGCCCAAGAAAATTTTTGTAGTCGAAGAACAGCGCATCGTTATTCAGATCTGTATCCGAAAAGAAGGCAGCCAAATCATCAAACATTTAAAGCATTGTACGATAAATTAGGCGAAACGGGCTCATTTCGTTCAAAAAACATAAATGCGGGAAGACCAAGGGTAATTGGAGCGGATATGGAAGATGAAATTTTGGTTCGTGTTATCGAAAATCCTGAAACCAGCTCAAGACGTATTAAGGCAGCCACTGGTGTAAGCAAATCTTCGGTTTCCCGAATTATACGCGAAGAAAAACTGTATCCGTCTCATTTCACTCCAGTTCAGAATCTTTTTCCTCAAGACTTTCCTGCAAGACTCCAGGTCAGTCAATTTTTCAGAGAGCGCCAATTGAATGATCCATTTTTTGTAATAACATTTTATTTATGGATGAAGCCACGTTCACAAGGAGAGGTGTTTTTAATTGGCGTAATAATCATATCTATTCGATGGAAAATCCTCATGCTTTCCAAGAACACCATTTTCAACATGAGTTTTCAATAAATATTTGGTGAGTATCTTTGGGAATTAAATTGTGGGACCGTTTGAATTGCCACCTAAGCTTGATGGAGAACGTTATATAAATTTCTTGAGGAATGATCTACCTATTCTTCTAGAAGATGTGCCCCCAAATTTAAGATCTGACAGTTGGTATATGCACGATGGTGCACCGGCACATTATTCAGTGCAAGTCAGAAGTTACTTGGACGATGTTTATTCTCATTAATGGATTGGTAGAGGTAGTGAATATCCGTGGCCTGCGCGTAGTCCCGATCTTAAGCCCTTAGATTTTTATTTCTGGGGCTACTTGAAATCACTTGTGTATAAAAATAAAATAAATAACCGTCAGAAATTGTGGCAAAAGATTGTGGAAGGAGTCAATACTATCAGGGCCCAAGAAGAATTATTATTTGGAGTCTGGCAAAATTTAAATAAAAGAATTAGACAATGTGTCCTAGTGGATGGTGAACACTTTGAACATATATTATAATCAATAGCTTATCTAACTTTATCGTTGTTAATTAAATTTTAGATTAAGTGTTCATGCGGAACCTAATAAAAAAGGCGTTTATTTCGAAAACGGTCTACTTTTTGGAGATCAAAGTAGTTTACCTTTTTTAACTAAAATTAAATATGACCATTTTAATCACTCAATGTTGTTGTATGTGGCTCCATCTAGTGGTAATGGCAAAATAGATATCATATTCGTGTTCCCCATCGCAAATAATAAGAGTACACCAAATTTCACTTTAATCTGCGCAGTGGATTCCGAGATATTTCAATAAATGTTCGTAATTAGTTAAATATATATATATATTATTATATATATATATATATATTTATATATATATATATATATATATATATTATATATATATATATATTATATATATATATATATATATATATATATATATATATATATATATATATATATTATATATATATATATATATATATATATATATATATATATATATATATATATATATATATATATATATATATATCCCTGTATATAATTTCATGCATTCGGATAGTATAAGTTTCGCGGTTTCGCTTGATATGTTACAAAGCCTACAGCGTTCATTGTCAGTCTTTCCCATTATTTAAGGTAACACCTTGGAGTGACTATCCCGATTTTTTCTTTGAATCTCTAATAGCATACTTAGGCGATTGTGAGATGAATCTCTTTACCTGTTTTTGGCCTGGAGCATCATTCCAGTGAGCCCCTTTTTGCATTTGCTAGTGGAAGGTTATCCAACGCATGGTAACTACCTACTAACCCAAATTCGGTTTGCATGCGGGTGATATACCATAATTTACTAGAACTGTGGTTTAAAATTCACCATAATGTTCTTATGTCGTCCATTAAGGCACCTCAAAACAAACCAAATATGAGCAACATTAATTTATAAAAGAAATTATTTTACCCTTGAAAAATAAAGAAAAATGAAAATCTGTTTATTTATCTCCTTTTAAAGCAAACATGCCAAAACTGTTACAGATTTGCAACTCAAAATTAAAGGATAATCGGAAGTATTATCGCTATTTGGAAAATATGCTTTACCAGCAAAACCTTTTACCTTTTAGAAACGCCTTATTAGGCAAAATACGCTTCAGAAAGATCATCGTTTGATACTTTACACTAATTAAAACAAACTTCGTTTTAAGTAAGCGATCGCCATTTTTCACCTTAAATAAAAAATATCCACTAAAATTCTTTTACTTTTAGAGTTTAGGCTTTTTAATTTTGCAGCCTATTTGATTATTAAAGATGGTTTTAAGCAATTTTTTTTTTCGTTATCTTAGTCTTTATTATTTTGATAGGCTTAAATTAAGCTTTAGAAATCGTTATCTTGGTAAAATGAACAATGGAATAGAGTTAAATTCTAAACAAAACTGATCGTTAATAAAACCAATAAACGTTTATTTTGTGCCAGTCAAAGACGTATAAGCAACCAGACCCGTTTATTTGCAATAAAACTGTTAACAACTGTTTTCCTAAAATAAATATTTGCCAACACCAGTTTAACACTGACTTAGGTCACCGGCTTATAGTTCAAGAAACAAATCAGTTGCAGCATTTTTTTCAAAAAGCATAGAATAACTTAAAATTTTGACAGTAGATAGGGAATAGTCCAAGGATTAAACTTTATATCATGCCGAAGGGCGCCATTACCTTGGGGTTGGTTGCCAAACCATCCCGGGGGTTAAACTTTTTAATATTTTAACCACAGGAATCGATAAAAAAGTGATTTCTAAGAAAAAAATGTTCAATGCATTTTTTTTGTAAAATGCATACTTTTTGATTTATTCGCGATCGAAAGTCGAGGTTTTCGTTGATAAAATCAGCAGTTTTAATCGGTTTTCTGCAAATAATTCGATAAGTATGCATTTTATCAAAAAACCGTAAATAACAAAGTTGTACCTTAAAAAAAGCATTAAATTATTCTTTTGTGATTGCTGTGGGACCAATACGAACCAAGTTGTGGTTTGTTAAAGGTTAGCTGTTATTCGTCAAACACAAAATTTATTCAATTACTTCATTCTTATAGTGTCTAGACTGTGGGACCTGCTGCTTGTAAAGACTTTTCTTTTGGTCAAACCTTTAAATTTCCCGCGTTAATAAAATGCCTCTTACTTTACTTAAAACACTCACAGTAGGGAGTTGTTAATATTTAAGCTTTAAGTTGGGAAATGTCTCAAGATAATTTAAAATAAAACATCTCTTAGGGGCAGTGTCTTTATGTTAAAAATAAGTCGTTTTCAGCATAAGAATTTTAAGATTTACATTAGGAAATCTATAGTACGGATAGTCAACATATCACAATACATTTAAAACAACCGGCTGCAATTCTGGCAACAGCAGTGCTATTTGCCAATATTATTTTAAACTAACTCTTTGTTTAATTCCCTATATGGGCCCTTTTGGGAATCGGACAATTTAATTAATTAAATTAAATGAAATCAGTATGTAATGTAATCTGCTCTTCGTATAACTAATTACATAAATATAATATTTGCGGTAAACACTAAAATGTTGTATATTCAAATTAAAATTTATAATAAATCAGGATTATCACAGATCTTCAATATAATTAATTGTGTTTATGAATGGAGTTTGTTAAAACTCACTTAATAAAATGCTCTTAACTACAATAATGATATTATTTTACGGAACAACAATAGTACAAATTTGTCGCTCTTATTTCAAATTAATTTTTTTTAAATATATTAATATTAAAATATATATGCTTTTATTAGCTTGACCTTCATGTATGTATGTATGTATGTATAGTCTGTCTCAAAGTATACCGTGTTAGCTCTTGCCTTTATTTATGGATTATACCTGCCGACAGCAATAAAACTGCGGATCGGTAGGTATTAAAGGACAGAACATTAGGGACGGACTTCAATAATATAAAGATTTATAATTTATTGTTTATTTAGGTAAGTATAATCTTAAAATTACATTAAGAAATTATATATATGCAAAGTTTTAAAAACTTTATAACTGCATTATCTATACATAATAACATTTTTAATATAAATATTTAAATCTAATTCTATTTCACTATAAGAGTCATTATTGAGATTAATTTCAATAGGATTTATGTTGTTTTGGATAGAAAAGTAAGAGTCCTCAGTTTTTATAATGTGCTGTAGTGAATTTTTCCAGCTCTCAACTGGTATGTTAGTAATTACATTTTTTATTAAATTTATAACACTGGGACTTAAAGTAGGTGTAACATTTTCTGCTCTGATCTTTGATTTTACTTGGTTCCACAAATGCTCTATGGGGTTAAA
This sequence comes from Listronotus oregonensis, assembly GCA_019359885.1. Lineage (NCBI taxonomy): Eukaryota > Metazoa > Arthropoda > Insecta > Coleoptera > Curculionidae > Listronotus > Listronotus oregonensis. The sequence goes on along the minus strand of JAHBCN010001658.1, from coordinate 71,827 downwards.
CATACAGTGATACGGAGGAAGCCGTAAGACAGTATGCCCAGCCCGTTCAGCTAAATTATCACATAAATATTGTTTTTTAATTGCATATGAATTTAGGACTTCCAAAAGATGCGTTTTTTTGTAACTGAATTCAAAATAGATATCATTTTCTAACAAATATTCCTGGATTTCATTTCTTGAACTTGATGAAGCTGGTTCTTTGTGTAGCAGACGGCTGTGGTAGCTTGCGTTATCCATGACAATAACACTGTTGTTTGAATTTTTTTTTTAAGATAATTTTGAAACCAGTTTTCAAAAAGTTCTGCACTTGTATTCTCATGATAATCCAAGCTAGAATCCTTAATATTCTTTGCAGATAACAGCAAGCAGTTTGGGACAAATCCGTATTCTAAACCAGCGTGTATTATGGTAATGCGTTTTCCTTTATTTGAAGGTGCTTTCGTCTGACACTTTTGATCGGAATCAACCCATCCTTTGGATACTGTGTCGTGTGTATTGAACCATGTTTCATCAAGGTAAATTATGGATCTGTTTTCTAACCTATATCTTTTAATTTCTTGAAGGTAATTAAATCTCCAAGTGCGTAATCTGTGCGATTCCATTACTACTTGTCTTTTGTCTATTTTGCGGTATTTAAATCCCAATTTTACAAACAACTTTATGGAGGGTGGCACGGCTAATATTTATATTAGTTTGGTCTTTTTTTTTAATCTGGGCTATTTGGCCTTACATACTATGTGTTTTGGCCACGGATCTAAATAGTTTACTCTAATATGTAAAATCCCTAAACACATATGGACAAGGACACACGCTTCACATCCTGGGATCCGTCAGGATGACTTTTAGTACATGACACACAAAGAGGACCACTAAAGAAGGAAAAAAACATAAAGGAAAGATTTAGGCTATACTACTAATTAATTATGATTAAATCTATATATTGTGGCCTATTTCTTGACAGTATTTCCCAAGAGTAACAATCACTGTCGGATTATTGCTTTTTAAAATTTCTGGGAGCCATATTGGCAGCGAAAAGTTATTAGAAAGTAGATAATTTATAAATGTATTTATTTGTTCTTGGTGGAGTTGACAGTTAAACAGGATATGATTGACGTCGCCATATTCACCGCAAGGGCATAAGGGGTTATCCTTAACGCCGATCCTATTTAGATGACTTGGGAAGCGTCCATGGTTAAGTTTAAGTCGACTAATGATGGAAATTATTTTCCTAGATGCGGGGTGTTTATAGTACCAATGTGTTTTTGGTATGTTATCATGTATTTTGTAGTAGAATGTTTAGCTTTCGCGACCATAGCTGCGCCAGTCTCTATTCCATTTTTCGTAAATGTCTCCTTTTATATTAGAAATGAAGTCCTGTATATTAATAGTATTTTCATTAATGTCGTGGTTTTTCTTGGATGCGTCGTTAGCCAACTGATCTGCTATTTCATTTCCTGTTATACCTGAATGTGCATTTGTCCAAATAAATTGTATTTCGATGTTTTTGTTTGTATAAATAATATTTATAATATTTGCTATAAAAGTATTAGGATATATAAGTTTGTTTCTTGAAAAATATTTTAGGCTATTGAGAACGGACTGTGAGTCGGAGCAAATTAAGACATTTTTAAATTTTTGAATAGTGGCCCATATAAGCGCATGATTAATAGCTGCAGCTTCTGCAGAAAATATACTAAGATTGGGATTAAGACTAATGCATTTCTGATAATTTAACTGGGGGGCAAGTAAAGGCTGCGCCAAGATTATTGGGTTTCTTGGAACCATCTGTAAAAATATTTAGCGCATTTTTAGCGTTGGATAAGATTGTTTCCCTAAAGTATGCGTTAGCTATTGTAGGCTCTGCTGGATAATTTGGAATTTTCACATCGGGTATTGTAAATAGGGCATTATATGGCATACTATATAGATTTATCTGGGGCAACTGTTCAGTGGTATTCAGATTTAAATTTTGGTATGTTTCGTATGCAACTGCTAGCGGTGGTGTATTTTTTTTATTCCAGTATGAATTTGTGAGTGTGTATATATAAATGTTGTATATTTTTGCTAGCAGTGAATATTGTCTTGCATGTAATTTTAAAATAAATTTACATGCCAATAGTTCTCTTCTGTGGCTTAAGGGTAGTTCCAGGGCTTCCACAATAAGACCCAAACATTCGTCTAGCTTCTTTTTCACTTTATTCAAGGTAGAAATAACTCCGCTTTTATAAAGACAATATATTTTCCTTCTTATTAGGTCCTGATCACTATTGTCTATACGGTGAGATCGAAAATCACTACGTTTTTTTCTTTTGTTCAATTCTTCACTAATAATAATACCCCTTATCGATGATATTGGAGTTTTTGTAAGTAGACAGGTTTCTTTTAAAGCTTCTTGTTTAATTAGACCTCTACTGATTAAAGTTTCATACACATTTTTCACAACCTGTTTTGCATCTAATGACAAATGATTTCGACGCGACATAGTTATATTCTCGTAAAACAACTTCTTTGAAACGCACAGTAAAAACGGTTATTCAACACTGCCACTAAAATATTAGCCAAAATATTTATATGCCTAATGGTTAATACTCAAGAAATACCTGGCCCATCCCTGCCCTTATGAACAAATGGGTTTACCCAATAACAATAGGTAATAAAATCGTTAAAGGTTTATTGGGGTATGGTCCGTCAAAAGCCATAACGATATACCTACTTTGAGACATACTATATGTATTTATGTATGTTTGTAAGGGAATTTTTCAATGTAATTTTCACCCATTTCAAAAGGCCGATGACAATACAATTATTTCATAACCTCGTTCTAATGTCTCAACTAGGATCATCAGAATAAAAAAACAATATCTAGATTAGTTTGTAGGCTAAGTGTATACCATTCACAGTATGAAGGTAAATGCAATTATGTTTTGTCGATATATATTTTTTTAACATTTATCACTAAAACATACGTAAAGCAAATAAATGGAACAAACATGGTACCATAGATGTCGCTACAGCATTTTTCTACATGCATTTAAAAAAATGTTTAAATTTATAACTTAAACATATTACAATGGTTCGCTTCAAGTTTTATGTGAAATAATTTTTGATTTTGCGAAAAAAGTAATAGAAATATATAAAAAAATAAACTCAATTTGAATAAAAAAACTTTAAAAAAATTGCATTTAGAACCTTAAAATCAAAAATGTGAATTTAAACATATACTAAAAAAGCGAGGCTCTTGATTAAGATTACTTTTGATTATTGTTTAGGACTAAAAAAAATAAATTATAATTTTAAAAAACTTTAAAAAACACGCTTTTATATTAAACCGAACCAAAAAGTAGAAAATAATCTTAAATTATAAAGAGCTTGTGTAATAGTATTAAAAAAGTCCAATAATCAATTATGAATAAATAATTTGGAAAGGGATTAAATTAAAAATTAAGTTAATCACAAAATAATTTAATTATAGTAAAAAAGTGTGGGGTGAAATTTGCTATATTTTCATAATAACTTTAGTTTTGTAATTTTATTATAATTAAATTATTAAGTAATTTTTCTGGATAACAATGTTTTTGCTACATTTAAAAAAAACATATAAACTACAAGAAACAAAAAAAAAGTGATGCATGTTTTAATTATTATCCTTAAATGTCACAGTCTTGTCCGAGCAAGAATATAGGATTTTAGTACTTTTAAATAATATTTTAATAATAAAAAACAAAAAAATACATTAACGGAAAAAAAATGATCACCACTTCCTTTATCATCTGCTTAAAAATTTAATCTTAAATGAGAAATTAACGGATCTTAGGATAGAAGACGATTATTTAAAATGTCCTTATATAAAAGCAATACGGGATAAATTAAAATTAATATATTTTGCAAAGAGGCAAGTTGGGGCGAAAACTTTTAATGATATTAAACAGTGTGTTGATTCTCTTTTTATATCATTTATTTTTATTCTACGCAGTTTTAAGCTTTTTTTAACCTGAAAAACATATTAGACATTAAAATTTTTAATACCGTATACATAGATTAAGTACGCCAATGGTAAACAAAAATAAATATAAATATTTTCATATTTGTTTACATCTTAATAATTACCTTTGCGTAAATATCTAGATAATATCATTTATAAAATTAAATGATATCATCTAGATATTTGTATTTTAAATTGGCTTGCAAAATTAACAAGATATTTTAACAATTTTTTAACAAATCTTTTTATCATAATAGTATCATAAGAGAGAAAACTTTGCGGGAAAAATTTTCGACTGGTATTAAAGTTTGTTTTTCATTGCCTAAAAGCAACAAACTTGAATAAAACCAGAAGAAAATTTTGCCTAAAAAAAATTCTCTCAAATGATATTCGATATGACTATTTTATGAGTGAAGCAAAGTCCTATTATAAACACCAAAACTGACACTGATTGGCTACCTGACACAAGAAAATTTTGTGGCTGTAGTTTTTTCATTTTGGTTTTGTCAAGGTTGATCTAGGTAAAAATTTTTCCAGGCTGTTTCTATAGTATTTTGCCGATATAAAACGCTAAAGTGAAATAATCTGATAAAAATCACGTTTTTTCATAAATGCAAAGTTATGTTTTTTTTTAATGGGCCAGATAGTTGCCAAAATAAAAATTTAACCGCGTTAGAAAAACCATTATTTTTGTAAAAACTTCTATGCTCCTCTGTTACATTGGCTTGATCCACTTTGCAGCATAAGGCGACTCAAAAATTAAGAAAATAATGATGACGTGTACGTTTTACAGTTAAATAAAAAGGGTTTATGACCTTTTTCCTCTGTTTTTAGGATTCCACACTTTTAAAGAAAAATGATACCTTTAGAAGATGCAGCGCTCGTGCGTCTATGTATTAGTCACAGATATTTTTTTCTTAAAAAAGTCGAGGAGAATTTACGATTTGACCTAATACAACACTCAAAGACCATAAAAAACATTAGGGGTACATTTAAAAGGAAATTCCTTACGGATTTCATAAATTTGCGTTCAAGTTTTTTTTATATTTGATTATATGAATTATAAATATAACTAAAAATGGGTAAAAACCATTTTTGCCCTCTCATTATACACTTGTGTTTAAAAATTATGTATATTATTATACAGGGTGTCCCGGAAGCAATAGGACACAGAGCAACAGCAGATTCCTTAGGTCGAAATAATGCAATTAACGTTAACTTGCCTTATCCCAAAGTTGATAATAAGTTAGATACAGGGTGTTAAACTTTTAATTTTGTTTCCATTTTTTCGTAATAATTTTTTAACTAAATGACATAGCGGTACAAATTTGGGGATTTGGAGGTTCTTTGAGGCGATAAATTTAAATTTGCCCATACTTTTAATGTTGCTGGTAGAGGGCGTTAGCTACGGCCTACCCGATTTGTTTTAGATGAAATATTTTTTTAAAGCTTAGTAAATTGACCTGTTTATTAAAAAGAAGTTACTTTAATTCTCTCTGAGTCAAAAATGTATACTTCATTTAGGTCTCTAGGAGAAACTGTTTTCGAGGTAAATGCATTTTGAAGGACCCCGAAATTTTTTTATGAAAAATGGTTTTTGGCTAATTGTTTTTAAACTTTGCAAAGTAGTACTTTTTAACACGCTGATCAAAAGTCTCCACGGGCACAAAACCTAAAGAAATTATTACGAAAAAACGAAAACAAAATTAAAAGTTTGACACCCTGTATCTTGGTTATTATTAACTTTGAAATAAGGCAAGTTTACGTTAATTGCATTATTTTGATTTAAGAAATCTGCTATTGCTTTGTGTCCCATTACTTCTGTGACACCCTGTATAATTTTTTTTTAAATTATGTCAGACCCTTTAGGCTTATGCTGTACATATTATTTGCTTACGCTTTGTATCTATAATAAAAGCCTATTTTTGAAAAAAACTTTATAATATTTTTGTCTAAAAACCAATGCTCACCAGTCCAATATTTTAGCGGGCATTGTTGAAAAAGCACTAATAGATGCAGCTTTAACACGATCTTTCTTTGTTACAACATGGCATCATTCTGACTTGTTCTATTGTTTATATCACGCTAAGCATCCGTTTCTGAGCTCCCAGCGAACAAATGGTATTATGATTTTAGGGATAATACATGTATACTAGCTAAACCTATAACTGCTGCGTTCCAAATCATTTTCAACCTATCTAAAAAAATATAAAGAGGTATTTGCCAAGGAAATATAGTATGGTAGGTCAACAGAAATGGTCTGTTTACAGGCAAAAGATGAAAGTCATTTAATAATTCCTTCTGTAAAATGTATATTTAAACTACATTTTCGTATGCGCGCCTTGTAAACTTTTTCTCTGTTCCATTTTTAACTAGGTAGTTTAATTTTAAACTTTTTTTTCCTTTTAATTTTTGTTATTTTCTTGTACCAGTGTATTTAGCATTTTAAAGGTTTTCTTGGTTTTAAGATCTTCGTTATTTTAATAATTATTTTTCACCAGTTTTGGAAGCGACCCCAAACCTCCGTAGCCACAGTAGCTTCTAGAAAGCTTGATGACCTCTTATGCGCCGTAAAGTATTTTCCTTTTTTAGCTAGTTTTTAAATTTTACCTGACCAGAAGTAAGTTCGAATCTCCACAAACACTGCGTGCTGTTGTGTGTGATTCGGATACTACTGTATGTCCCATCTAGATAATATTACACAGAAGGAACACTTTAGAGACTTTTTTACTGAAAAATTTAATTTCTACATATTTCGAACATGGATATTGTTGACGGAGCTGTATAAAAATGGGTTAAATATTTAAAAACTCAGGTTATAGAGTACCGTGTACTTAAGTTTTAGTAGACCTTGTGGGCTACATTGAAAATTAAAAAAAAACCTCCTTGAAATGCCGATTCTGTGTTTAAAAAATGGTTCTTTTTGGGGATGGGATGATTTCATCCAGAAAATAAAAGTAAGCTGGCATAATTGCTTCCATATCAGCTTCCAATAGGGTCACACAAAGTGTTTTTACCCAATTTACGTACATAAGGACGTTATAACTGTTCTCAGTTGCTATGGAACTTTAGAAGCTACGAATTTAGGAACGTAACTATTTTTATATAATAGGATAAGTATTGGCTTAGACATGCATCTACATTACATGCAACAAAAATACGATGTTTACATGTTTACGGAGATATAAGTAACAAGGTTATAAAAATATGCGATGTCAGTTTTTGGTTATTGACTTTAATTCCTTACGAGGAGAGAGGCAATTTTCTAAAGTATTTGATCTGCTAATGTTATTATTTCTTGTCTTTAAGACGACAGTAAATTAAAATTTAAAAAATAATAATAAAATGTAAATTGACACTTGAAAAAATGTATTGCTTTAAACATTTTTAAGTTTAAGCATAACAATATATTGTTCTGTAGACGTTAAAGGCATATGGAATGTCCCCGCTAAAGTCGTATTGCTTTAACTATGTCCTAATACTTATGGAATATAATAACAGGTTGCTTTTTTTGACAGCAAAAAACACTTAATTCTAGCTTCATATTTCCTAAACGACGGATGAATGCAAGTACGCGTCATGGTAAAGTAACAATGTACCTTTTAAAACTGTCTATAATATGTTTTAAATATAGATAATAGGCTGTTAAATATTCCATTATTTAAACGTTGTTTGGACCAAAGATACCTGTATTTAGTTAGTTTCACAATATAAACGTTATGATTCACATTTATTTATTATCAGATTCACAACCTAGAAAATTATGACCAACATTTATGTAATATAATTATGCTTTACGCTAAATAAGGCACAGATTTGCAAATTTGCTTATCATTAACTTTATAAAAGCAGCAAAGCTACATAAATTAAAAATTTTGGTAGTAAAAAATCTTTTAAAAACCAAACACATTCCAAATACATTAATTTGATTTTGTGTGTATTTTATTTATTTATTTTTTAACTCTAAATGTATTTCGCTTATGGTCATATAAATTTGCCTATACAATCGCAAAAATATAAAAATCTGTATATAAACCTAAAAATATAAATTAACCAACTCTTTTGTTTACTAAAGAACACTACAACAAAAATTTTGTACCAATATTCTGCAAAGAAAACACTAGCTAGAGCCTTAACACGGTTTGTAAAATAAATCTGTTTTTAATTCTAGACCAAATCGTACTAAATAAAGAAGATTAATACAGTAAAACACTGATTCACAGAATTCCTGGGTGAGAAAACGTTTAATTTTCTGTTAATTGACTTTAAATTGAAATCCGAAAGATTGATGTTTTTAACCTCCCCAGTTCTTTTGTGCTTTGCGCCGTGGCTTTTTGGCCAGACTTAAGAGGATAAAACCCACTTTCGGTAAAACATGTAAAAGAAAAGCGCTTTCTAAACAATGCCGTTTAAAATCTTATGTCTGTGTATATATCGTATGTCTCAAAAATGTTGACATAAGTTTCGTTATAAGAATGATACCTTTAATTCACATTATCACAAAAAAATATAAAACCAAATTTAATGAAACCATTACACTTTTTTTATGGACTGTATGCCTTAACTCAATTTAAGTTTTAATTTTTTATTGTAAATTTTTATAGCCAAACCAACCAAAAAATTACAGCCGCAAATGGTAGGTTACTTGGGTTTTTTGTGTGTAATGACATGAAGCTAATTTTGCCCGATTTGCAAAAAAATATTAGTTAATTTAATGAAGAGTTTTTATAATAGTAATAATTATCCATAGTTTTTTTTACCTATCTTACATAAGGTCTTAATTACCGTGTAGTAGAAATCACGCAGAAAACCTAAATTTTAAGCTTGAAAATTCGCCTTTTCTTTTTACATTACTCTGCCAAGGCAGTCTTTTTTTTTGTTGGTAGAAAATTTAATTATTTCACTAATTACTGAACTATCCGAAGAAAAGTACCTTGTATGATTTATTTTAAACAATATCCTGTCCAAAACTGACCTTAGAGTGCACATTATTTCAATTTTATCATATATACTCCATCTCTGTTTAACACTTCTCCTCAACTAGTCTGGGTAAAAATCCTGGGTCTTTTGAGGTTTAGTTATATAATATTATAAGACATTTTAATTAATTAAACTAAACAGCTTAAAGATAAGAATTTAATGATTTTTTTTATATTTTGGTTTTACTTTTAATAGTTAATATATTATTTGTAAGCCCTCAAATTTTTTGTAAAAAATCATATTTTTAACACCCGATGGCAAAAGAGTAACTTATTATAGGATAACAAAGAGGAAGACAGTGGAAATTATAATGAAATACAGAAGATTAGAGATTGTATTTATTACTTATTTTTTTGTTAGTAATCTTTACTCCATTTCTAAGTAGAGGTTTATTTGCCTGATAAAATAAGGACTGTGTACCAAATACTTAAGTTTTATACAAGCTTCTCTTTTAAAAATTTAAATTTTACCCAGTATACATTACTTTTTAAACTTTATATTAAATGAAGATGAAACACTACGCTCGCTGTAGCGATAGACATTTGCAATATTAATGATAAAATATTGTGTCATGGTAAACTGAGAGACATACGTGACTCTTTAACTCCCTGGTAATTTTATTTTGGCATCAAATTATACTATGGAATATAGGCCGGGGTTTTTGTGTATTAAAACTGTTGCTCTGTTATTTAAGTACGAGCGAAAACATCATTACTTTTTATTTATTTTTATTTAACATTTACTGTATGAATAAAATTAGACTAATTTAATTATTAAAGCTTTTTAACCAAACAAATGCTGACATACGATGCGTGAACCCAAAAAAATTCCATCAAGCTGCCAGTTTGTTGATGATAAATTAGAGAATATGTTGTTAATAGGAAATAAATTCGTCTCTGTCAAAATGTAGCCTGTATCTCAGATGTTTTTTCCCACTTCATAATACTGACCAATTTTATTTTTCTTTTATAATCCGTTTCTTGCTTAACCCGGACGCGAAATCATTACCTACGGAATAATCAATCATATTTCACGTAGTTTCTGTAGTCTAGCAAAATACAAAAAATACCCAGAATTAAAAACTTGTACACGCAGTCGATGTTGAAAGTATTTGGTATTGAGTTTTATTGCGTTATTATGACTAGAGTTTACAGAGTGCTAATTTTACAAAAGCTGGATTTTTTAAGTCTGCACTGAATTTTAAACACACAAAATAGCCAAAGAGGACTGCTTTCACTAGTGTCCCCATTTCGTGCTACCCCTGACCTTGAAAGATCCTTGGCAAATGTTGCATAGAAAAAAACTTAAATGTAATAAATAATTGCGCTTAGTTAAATTCACGGTCAAGTTAAGATTTTTTTTTTATCTTGGGACAGTCCACAAGGGCTGATGCCTAAGTACTAACGTACCGTGGGTGTCTTTAGTGTGGTGAGAGAGAGTTTGTTTGTTTTTGTTATTGTGAAACATGATGGCCAGAGGTAAGAAAAGACGTAGTAAAAGAAAAAACAACGGGTTTTTCATTAAACGGCATGTTAATAAAATACAGGATGTTTGAATATTGGACGACCAAATTTCATTGAGAAATATAAAAATACATTATAAATATATATATATATATATATATATATATATATATATATATATAATATATATATATATATATATATATATATATATATATATATATATACCTTATATATATATATATATATATATATATATATATATATATATATATATATATATATATATATATATATATATATATACAGTGTGCCCCAAATTTTGGGGAAGTATGGGGATCTTGAAACCAGGGGTGGGGTAGAAAATCGGTTAAATGGGGAAATTTTTTGGCAATTATGTTAGTAAGCTAATCCCGTTTACTACAGGGTTTTTTTATCTATTCGGGTTTTTTTAAAAATTTTTTAAAAAAAACCGAAACATGCATTTTTGAAAATCGGCCATATTTTTTTTATAAGTGAAAATTTTTCAAATCTGAAAAAAATTCTTAAAAAACAATTTTTTTTTAGAATATGCCCGGGGTGGTCAATTTTTTATTTTTTGTGTTTCGGGGTTTTGAATCATCATCAACTTTATTTTTTCATATGGCCCCATTTGGATTTTTACGCAGCCAAATAGTGCTTTTTTTTCTGATTTCAAAAATGTATAACATGTTATAATTTAAGACTTTATAACCTCATTTATTTCAAAAAAAAAATTTTCATTTGGGCCCTTTTATTCCGGGAACGTCATTTTTTTGTTTGTAAACAATAAAATATTAAAAATTCAAAAATAGATAAGCTGAACAGATATTTTACAGAAAGGGTTTTTTCGGAACATAGCTATAACGTTAACACGTGTTACAAAAACAAAAAGGTTCATAAAAAAAGAAAGTTGATGAATCATCATAAATTTTTATTTTTCATATGGGCCCCCATATTATTTTTTTTGGCACCAAAAAATAGTTTTTTTTATTCCTATTTCAACAATGTATAACATGTTATATTTTGGGGAGTTTATAACCCCATCCACTTCAAAAAAAAATATTTTCTCATTGGCCTTGGGGATTTCGGCGAATCTCATCTAGAGTCATTATCAAGTTAGCTCGGGAGTTTTAAAATTTTTTTTTCAACTTTGTAAAATGGTTAATTATTTTAGGAAATACTTTGATATTTTGCAACGTTATTTCCAAAGCAAGAGAAATGTTTTTAAGGGCAAACGTATTTCGAAATTTTTTTCCCGGAAAGGCAGCATCCTAAACTAACATACTTTCGAAAACTGGAAAAAATTTGTTAAAATTTGGGGAAATTTTAAAACCCCAGACCTAAGAAGTTTACCAACATTTTAAAGAAAATCCAACATCTTCAGCCAGGGATGTTGATAGAAAATTCCACATACCTAAGTCAACCATTCGTAGGGTAGTTCGGATTATTTAAAAAAATATCGTTAATATGTTGAGAAATATGGAAAACATTTTAAATTCTAGGTCGTTATCTTACATCTTCGTTTTAGTAGGAATATTAGTTTAGGCACTTTTCATTGTTTTTGTTTTCACTTGTTTCAATTAGCTTGTTACGTGTAGTTTTGTTGTAACATGGTATTAACGTTATAGCTATGTTCGCGAACCCATTTCTGTAAAATATCTGTTCAGCTTATCTATTTTGCCAATTACAAAGTTTTTATTGCTAAATACAAAAAAATACCCGTTAAAACTGTAATAAAGTCGATGTGGAAAAATTTATTTTTGTTTTTGAAATTTTAAAGTGTCATTTTAAACACTTTAATTTAACTGTTATAATTTTGAAATAAAAGAATAAAAGGGGCCCACTATTTTTGGCTACGTAAAAACCCTCAAATGTTGCCATAGAAAAAAATTTAAAGTGAAAAAATGATTCCTTAAAATTCCGGTAAGTTAAGATAAATTTTGGGGACTACTCGGGTCTTTTCCCTACGATAAAAGTTGCTATGAAAGAGTTTTTTTTTTGATTTGAAAAAATGTTCACAGATAAAAAAATATAAGCCGATTTTCAAAATGTCTGTTTTCGGGTTTTTTTTTTAATTTACGACAAACCTTCATTGGAAATATAAAAATTACACAATAAATTGGTCCGAAAAAACTTTTATTCATTTAAATTTTATATATCTATATATTTAATATCCTATATATATACCAATTTATACATGTATATATATATAAATAAAAAATTAAACCAATTTATTAAAATTTTTACGATTAAAAAAAAACCCAAGAAATTAATTTTAATTTGTAACTATTAATGGGGTCTAGAAACATGCAATGAGTTGGGTTTATTTTTTTTTCTCGAAAATAAGGCAAGATAGCAAAAAATATCAGGGGACAAAAAAGTTGAATTTTTAGTTGCATAATCTAATACAAAAATATAAAAATTCCAAAAAGGTTAGTGGGGTACACTTTTGTCACAATTATTTTTGATAAGGTGTCCCCTGAGACGCCACTGGACTTAATCGTTTTAATTTAATTAGGCCCTAATTTGGGTCCTTAATATTAAAAATAACACTCACAAATATTAAAAAATAACACAAGGTATTTAAGATAATTACAATTTTTTTTTTTAAAGTTTGACACCCTGTATCTTAAAAACTATGCGTATTTTTCAAAAAAGAATCACCTCCTGAAATTTGGCCGTAAATTTTTCGTGTTTATTATTATTTTTTTTTTTTGGTGTAGAAATTGTTTCTATTTTAAGAAAACAATTAGGAAAAGTTTAGCGACTCCTATTTTCAGTAAATGTATAAACTATAATTTCCTAAAATACCGGCGATAGAAATAAATCAATAAAACATAATAATTTTTCCCCAGTGTAGCTTTCGTTCGTCAACCCGGTTTAAGAAGACTTTAATGGCAGATATGTCAGGTCCCTTTTGCTGTAAAACCTTAAAGGGTTTATGTTTTAAAGTACCGAAGATAAAATTAATTCAATAAAGTATATTAATATTCTTTTCCAGTGTAGCTTTCGATTGGCACCCTGTTTTACCGACAAACTTATTAAGGGTATACCAAGTCCCTTTTACAAAAAAATAGGTTATTATCTTCTAACTCAAAAAAGATACAACTAAGTATATAAAACAATATAATTTTTTTTTCAGTGTAGCGTTTGCATTTTACCATATTTTGAAGACACTTTTATGGCAGATATAACAGATTAATTTTACAGTAAAGGGTTTAATTGTTACGTACAAATAATTCGGTATCTAAAAACAAGTAGTTAGTAGGTAGTAGTTATTTAAAAATAACGTCCGTGGTGCACTACGCGTTGTCTAAAGGTGCTGTGAAATGCAACGTGTTTAGTGCTTGGACAACGTTGACGGAACAACTGGAAGACTTTTAAACACCGGAAAACCCGGCACTCATGGTACTTTACTTGGTTTATATATGTATATATAATCCGTAGGATATAATATACATATATAATAATCCTTCGTGAGCTGTCATAAAGATTAAAAAAAAAAAAATCTAAAAACCAGTAAAAGGGAGTTTTCTGATACAGAATTTGAAAGACTTGAAGGTTTGAAGAGAAAAAAAACTCAGCAAGCAGCAGGTTGCACAATTTAGACACTTTGGGACAGAAAGAACGAAAAAAGAAGTCTTCTTCATACTTCTTCAGCGCATCATACCAGACCTGGCCAAACAAGGCCGTGACTACTTAAGGAGTAATTAGCAAATACAGGAGCACATTGTTAACATAAAGGTACGATTCTTGTCAGTACGTAAAGATTTTGGTTCAAATATGAATTACTTTCTATTAACTTGTAGACCAAAATATTTCAAAACAATATCCAAAATTATAAATTATTACCTCTAATATATATTAATCTTACATAAAATCATATTATCGAGTGCGAATATACGAAAATTGAAAATGTGATTTTCATATATAATATCTCATATTATAAACAGAACTAGAAGTCTGGATTATGTCTACTTGGATTTTCTTAATATTTTTCCAGAAATATTGTTTTAGGTTTTTCTTTCAAAAACGGAGTTTTCTGGGCTATAGGTGGTATAAAAGTTGCTTTTACCATCGAAAGGCTTCTTTATATTTGTTGACACTTTTGTCGCGCGATTTTATTTGATAAATATGTGTTAATTCTCTGAAGAGATTTTAATTGAAATGTGAACCGGTGACCCAACAAAAACGTTTGCTGTCAAAAATAAATTCCGCATTTCATGCGTTTATTTAAGAATGTATTTATGCTTTTTCCAATTGTCTGCTTGTCTTTAAGCTGTACTTTAATTATATAGTGTTTTAAAAAAATTAAACTAAGACGTATAAAAATTTATATAGTCATCCAGCGTAAATGCTTTAAAAATAATGAAAAATATTCAGTTTTACATTTTCCAGCTCTTTGAAACCAAAATAAAGCGCCACGAGACGGATGCGGCACTTCGAGGGCTCTTGAATACATCAAAATCGTCGAAAGCCCTACTTTTCGCGGGCTCTGTTTGCTCTCAGAGACTTTTAACGCAAAGATGCGATATTTTGCTTTTAAAATGCGAAATTTACGCCCTTTTGATGGCGCACTCAACTACAAAGACATAAAAAAATAAGTCTAAAGTGCACCTGTGCGTATAATGTTACACATACATATTTTTGTTTTATAGATGTTACATTAGTCCACCAGAAAGTACAACTTAGTTTTATAAAAGACAGGGAAATAAAACGAAAATAAGCTTTTTACGTTATCTTGAATAACTGTAAAGTATATTATTTAGCGGGTCACTTCAGAGTTTTGGTGATCTTCAGACAAGAAAGTGCCGTGCGATCATGTAATGCTCTTTGACAACTCAACTGGGAGCTGGGCCTTGCTTGGGGAGAATTATTATTCATGCTAGAATTTTAGCTTATAAATTTTGTTGGTAGATGCTGAGCCACATTGATCAAGTACGAACGGCTCAAAGTATTACTATCTCAATATTTAAAAAACAAATAATGGTTATTAAATTTTACATAAATATCACCGTCCTTAACGATGACAACCACGAGAGGATTTGAAATTGCCCGTTTTTAATTATATTCTTATATCGCTTTTTTCGGTTGTTTGCAAGTCAATAAAAATATTATTTTTTTAATTTTATATGACAAGATAAAATTATTGGTAAAATTTTACTTATTGGACATCACGCTGACTGATGATTTTTTGCATACAAGGGTTTTCTGGGGCGCTGATCACGAATCTAAAATCTGTTTTTTCAACAACCTCTAGTTTTTAAGTTATGAGGCCACCAATTGGACTCATATTAAAATGGACAATGTTTCCTAAAATTCCTTCCTCTTGAAACTGATTATCATCAATACACTTATTGGGCACTTACATATTAAACAAATACAGTTAAATTTACAATATTTTATTGCATATTTTAGTAAAAAACACCTTAAGTAAATATTTTTTTTTATATTATTGGTATATGTTTTATAAAGAGCGTTGTCGCAGCTCTCTTTTTCTAATTGCTCTAGTTATCAAATCTCAATCGTTTTCGTCTTAACCCCGCATAGAATCACAGTTAACGCAATTGCGATTGTTATATAATTTTTTTTAAATTTTATTTCAGCTTTATTAAATATTTTTAAATTGAACACAGATTGTTTAAATATAAATAAAAATCTACCCGCAATACAGTAAGTAGTTTGACTATTTTGATTGGGGTAGCAGTACCTCTAATGATATTTATGTGGTTGCCTATATCGACTAGAGTGATTTAGGTCAGCTTCAAAGACCTACTGACAAGGGTACAGATGCTTTTATTTGACACCC
This sequence comes from Listronotus oregonensis, assembly GCA_019359885.1. Classification (NCBI taxonomy): domain Eukaryota; kingdom Metazoa; phylum Arthropoda; class Insecta; order Coleoptera; family Curculionidae; genus Listronotus; species Listronotus oregonensis. The sequence goes on along the minus strand of JAHBCN010001658.1, from coordinate 55,572 downwards.
ATTTAAACCAGTCGGTAGAATTATTATTTTCCAAAAATGTATCTGATCAACACTGGTTTGACATTGGCAATAGCGCAGTGACCAAATAACGTCTTAAACGTTTTTTGAGGGGCCCATGTTGCCAAACGCCGTCGTTTTTAAGAAGAATAGCGGCGGTAAAAAAACTATTAATTTGTTTTAACCATGAATAATATTCTTGTTTATACATATATAGTTTACATTATGATTTTTTAAATAATAAATCATTAAATGTTTTCTTACCACTTATGCAATGATTTAATGGATTCCTAAAATAATATTTACTTTTCACAAAGAGATTTTACGAAAACTAAAAAGGATATTAATATTTTAAATAAATAATTCAAGGATCATAGTGGGTCCAATACTTTTTTTCTATTTTTGTATATTGATCTTTTAAGTTTTAGTAGGTACCTAGTTCTTTAGAACACCGATTAAAGCTGTATTCCGTTAGATACACTTTTTACTTAAAAAAACAGTAAATTCGCATGTTTAAATTATATGTATGTTCTTAATAATTAACATTTTTAGGAACTTGCCTAAATGTTGGACACTTTGGGACAGAAAGAACGAAAAAAGAAGTTTTCTTCATACTTCTTCAGCGCATCATACCAGACCTGGCCAAACAAGGCCGTGACTACTTAAGGAGTAATTAGCAAATACAGGAGCACATTGTTAACATAAAGGTACGATTCTTGTCAGTACGTAAAGATTTGGGTTCAAATATGAATTACTTTCTATTAACTTGTAGACCAAAATATTTCAAAATAACATCCAAAATTATTACCTCCAATATATATTAATCTTACATAAAATCATGCGTATGCATCACGGGAGCTATGAGAACAACTCCAACCGCAGCCCTAGAAGTGCTGCTAAACCTGCCGCCACTCCACATCTACATACAGGGGCAAAAGGGCGGTACTGTAAGGCTCAAAGGAGGTCAAAGTCCAAATAGAACACCGAAGGACTCCAAGATGGGAAATAGAGGAGGACCAAGAGGTCAGCTCATTGTTTGAGATGCCCTCAGACAGGAAAACCCCTCGTTTCATCTTCAATAGACACTTTCGTATTGTCATACCAGATAGGAGGATAAGGCAGGCCCTCCAATCAAAGCCGATCATATCTGGTATACAGATGGCTCCAAGACCAACAAGGGTGTAGGAGCTGGCATCTATGGAGATAAGCCTAGAGAAAAGGTAATCTTAAGTCTCGGTCAGCACGCCACGGTTTTCCAAGGGAAATCGCAGCAATAGTGCATTGCGCCGTGAGGATTAAAGAAAAAGGGAGTAAAGGAAAAAATCGTCATTTACTCAGATAGCCAAGCGGCCCTGAAGGCCATCAGTTCCCCAAAAGTTAATTCCAAACTAGTTGGGGACTGTATACAGGCCCTGGAAGAAGTCGGCTTGGCAAACAAACTTACGGTAGCCTGGGTACCAGGCCACGAGGGCCATCCAGGCAACGAAGAGGCCGACGACCTAGCCAAAAGAGGATCAGCCGCGGAAATGATAGGCCCGGAGCCATTCTGCGGTATCTCGGCAGGTCTCTTCAAAGCATCTATTAAGAATTGGGGAGAGACAGTTTCAAAGCTGGTGGGTACAAACACCGGGACAACGACAGGCAAAGCAGTTCATTAAGACCCGCTCGGCCAAGTTTACATCGGACCTACTGAGCCACAGCCGTAAGGTCGTAAGGATAACGGTAGGTCAACAAAGGCATTGTAAACTCAACAAGCACCTGGAAAGAATAAACCTGGTGGAGGATAGCCTGTGTAGGTTCTGCCAGGAGGCTGAAGAAACAGCCTTACATGTGTGGTGCCATTGCGAAGCACTATGCAGGCTTAGGTTTACTAGGCTTGGGGAGGAGAAGCCAAAACCGGCAAGTTATATGGAGGGCCAGTGTCGAGACTCTGGAGTCTAGTTAAGAAGACGGGCTTGGACAAGGTACTCTAAAGAACGATAGGAGAAACCACAATAAATCTGGTAAGGTTGCAGTGGTGGAGGTCATTATTCGCCATCTCCGCTCAAATAATCTAATCTAATCTAATCTAATCTACATAAAATCATATTATCGAGTGCGAATATACGAAAGTTGAAAATGTGATTTTAGTTGGTCATCTATTTCCTATAAAATAGCCTACATAAAAAACCATTAATCTCATAATATAAACAGAACTAGAAGTCTGGATTATGTCTACTTGGATTTTCTTAATATTTTTCCAGAAACATTGTTTTAGGTTTTTCTTTCGAAAACGGAGTTTTCTGGGCTATATGTGGTATAAATGTTGCTTTTACCATCGAAAGGCTTCTTTATGTTTGTTGACACTTCTGCCGCGCGATTTTATTTGATAAATATGTGTTAATTCTCTGAAGAGATTTTAATTGAAATGTGAACCGGTGACCCAACAAAAACGTTTACTGTCGAAAATAATTTTTTTTATAATAAATCATTAAATGTTTACTTACCACTTATGCAATGATTTAATGGATTCCTAAAATAATATTTACTTTTCATCAGTGTTTTAACAAAGAGATTTTACGAAAACTAAAAAGGATATTAATATTTTAAATAAATAATTCAAGGATCATAGTGGGTCCAATACTTTTTTTCTATTTTTGTATATTGATCTTTTAAGTTTTAGTAGGTACCTAGTTCTTTAGAACACCGATTAAAGCTGTATTCCGTTAGATACACTTTTTACATAAAAAAACAGTAAATTCGCATGTTTAAATTATATGTAAGTTCTTAATAATTAACATTATTAGGAACTTGCCTAAACGTTCTTTTTTTATTAGCTTTAAAAACTCTTTATAAAAAATTAATTATTATTAGTATCCTAATTATCAACAGGATTTATGATAAAGCAAGCTTATTAAAAAGTTAATAATTATTGATTTTTCCCTTCACTTGTTAAAAACAAATCTCGCTCATTTTCACTAGGCAACTTGTTTAAGAAAGATAGATGTGTGAAAACACTGTATATAAATGATTGCCTAATTCATATTTATTTAAAATGTCAAAAAAAGAAACTAAAATCATTTAAGGCGTATTTTTCTAAAAATAGGCAATAAAATATTGTAAATTTTAATGTATTTGTTTAACATGTAAGTGCTTAATCAGTGTATGTTCCCATTTGACATATCTGAGGCGCTTGACCAGGTCCGGCATAATACGCTTCTTAACAAACGTCATTCCCACAGTCTTTCACCTAAACTTAGTGCTTAACATTGCAGTTTCTTTTCTAATAGACTTATTCGACTTATTGTAAATTGTTATTTTTTAGCTGTTACCAAATTAATTCTGGGGTATCACAGAGCTCAGTACTACTACCACAACCATTTTTTCCTGCGACAAATCGCATTTATTGTTTTGCTGACAATGGTACCTTTAACTTAATATGTAGTTTCTTAGGCGAGTCTTTAAACTTGATTCAGAAAAAAAGCACAGGGCAACGCAACTGTCACTTTGGTAGGACCTTTAATTAATATTGGATTGGAATACCAAACATTTTATACTAAATAATGCCCCAAAAATTTTATTATGTTGTGGCGAAAAAGGTCTACCAGTACTTATTATTTACTTACCATAAACCAAGTCATTTAACCTTTTTGGCTTTGTCCTCAGTAGCTTTGAAAAGCTCGGATTCCTCTTTTGAAACAAAAAGTTTTTCTTCTTGCCCACCGAGGCCGACAAGCTGTAGAAGACCTGTCCCACTCTAGTAGGTACTGTCATGGCTTCTGCTTCGAAAATAAGCAAATTAAATTTCTCTTCTAGCAGCTTTTAAAAGAGTAACACGCAGTGCCACTTTTATACACCCCTCTATAGTCTATCTGGAAAAGCTCCGAGCTTTCCACAGTCTGTCTTTTGTCTCCCCTAAAATATCCAACCTCTGGAAAGTGCCTGTAAAAATATTTTTCTGCCAAAACCTTCACATATTTAAGTTCCTTGTTAATAAACTCCTCTTACGGAAGTAAAGTAAAGTCGTTTCTTTTCGAGGATATTTAAAAATTTTAATTATAAGATTTTTATTAATTAATGTTTATAAATGTGGTTAGAAACTCGATGAGTTTTGCTTTCCACTTCCTCCAATTTTGCTTTCTACTTCCTCCCATTTGTCTCCACTAGTGATTCCAAACTAAGGAACCTGCTGCCTGTAAAAGTCTTCTTCTTCCTTTCAAACCTTTAAATATTTAAGTCCCATATTAAAAGACTGCCTCTTACTTTACACGGTGCGTGCATGTCTTAACTGAAATAGGGCTTAGAGCCTTCGGGAACCTTCCGAAAAAAATTAAAAATTATGATAATTTTTTACTTAATTACACCTTCGCCGATTTAAATGATTTGGTAGTTGATCACAAATCTAAAGTCAATTTTTTTCGGCAACGTTTTGTTTTCGAGATATTTATCATCAAATTTAAAAATCAAAGTATTTGACAATTTTACCTAATTACACCGTCACCGATTTTGATGACTTTTTGCACCCGGTGGTTCTTTAAGTCACTGTTTACGAATCTAAAGTCAATTTTTTCGGCAAAGTTCCGTTCTCGAGTTCTTCATCATCAAGTTTAAAAAACAAACTAACCTCACTTTTACAGTGTTTTTCCGTTTTTTACACAAAATTTAAAATTTTATGCAAAAAGAAGAGGAAATACAGTAAAAGTGCGGTTAGTTTGCCCAAAAAAAAACTCCAATTTCATGATCAGCGACACCAAAAACCGCCGGATGCAAAAAATTATCTGAATCAACAATTTGTAACTAAGTAAAAAAATTACCTGGTTAGTTTGATTTTTAAGTTTGATGATGAATATCTAGAGAACGAAAAGCCACCAAAAAAAATTGACTTTAGATGCGTAGTCAGCAACCCAAAAAACCCCTGGATGCAAAAAATCATCAAAATCGGCGAAGGGGTTATAAGGTAAAAAATTATCGTTTGTTCCAACCTCGCAAAAAACCGTTCACTGTACGATCAAGCTCAAGCCCAATCAAATAAACCCCATTCCAACCGATGAGTGACGGTGTATTACACGATCCCTTTACTTTCCAACAGTTTCGAAACAGTCTCACAGCGGTACAAGAACTGCGGGTTGATAAGTTAAAAAAATCAGTTTTCTTAAAAAGTATTTATTACTGTCGTTAACTGATTTTTAGATCACCTGGTATTCGCCAGTGCGAAAAAACTTGCTCCAGTTAACATGTTATATCCCAGAAATTAACTACATGTTACCACCAGTTTTATAATATTTTTTTCTTCAAATAAAGGCATAATTTATTTTTGGGTCTTGGTTTATATTGGACATTTATTTTATAGGTCCTGAGAGATTACCGGGACGAATGTTTACCCCTACATTGACAAATCAAACAAATAAGCTTTGTTTTATGATACAACATTATTTCCCTAAATTTTTATATTTATTCAGGAAAAAATATTGGATATTTTTACCTTTTTTTTGTTGGTTATTAATTTTAGTTGGCAAATTACCGAGAAAATGTCATTTGAACAGGCTAAGCAAATAGGACGATATGATTTTAGTTAAACGTGGAAATGTTACTGTAAAATGAAAAACAAAGCTGCTATGTAAATTTGTCTACCCGGGTATTTGCCTGTAAAATACAAATGTTTTATATAAAGGTACCTAATATAAAGCAATTAAGTTATTAAAGGTTGTTTTTTAATTTATTTTCTTAGAGAATCAAGTCTTAATAGGGATTCCTTAATATTCCATCTGGCAATAGCCTTAACACCATACATACAAAATTGGTGCCGAGACTCAATGTTAGATTTAGTCGGTTAGGTTGAGATACTAAGATATCAAAAAAGAACTAGAATACTCATTTGGAATTATTAATTGTACACCTATGCGATGCTACCCACAAAGGGATTTTTCTTTACGATTTTGGCAAACCTGAAAAATCTAGGTTAGCGAACCTGCACAATACACAAAATATCAAGCAAGACAGTCAAAAATTAAAGCCGGAGTCATTGCCAATTATTTCTGAAAATACCTTTGCGATTGGGATCGCAGGTGTGTATAGAGTCTGTCTCAAAGTATACCGTGTTAGCTCTTGCCTTCATTTATGGATTATACCTGCCGACAGCAATAAAACTGCGGATCTGTAGGTATTAAAGGACAGAACAATAGGGACGGACTTTAATAATATAAAGATTTATAATTTATTGTTTATTTAGGTAAGTATAATCTTAAAATTACATTAAGAAATTAAACATATGCAAATTACATTTTTAATCTAAATATCTAAATCTAATTCTGTTTCACTATCAGAGTCATCATTGAGATTAATTACAATAGGATTTATGTTGTTTTGGATAGAAATGTAAGAGTCCTCAATTTTTATAAGGTGCTGTAGTGAATTTTTCCAGCTCTTAACTGGTATGTTAGTAATTACATTTTTTATCAAATTTATAACACTGGGACTTAAAGTAGGTGTAACATTTTCTGCTCTGATCTTTGATTTTACTTGGTTCCACAAATGCTCTATGGGGTTAAACATACAGTGATACGGAGGAAGCCGTAAGACAGTATGCCCAGCCTGTTCAGCCAAATTATCACATACATATTGTTTTTTAATTGCATATGAATTTGGGACTTCCAAAAGTTGCGTTTTTTTGTAACTGAATTCAAAATAAATATCATTTTCTAACAAATATTCCTGGATTTCAGTTTTTGAACTTGATGAAGCTGGTGCTTTGTGTAGCAGACGGCTGTGGTAGCTTGCGTTATCCATGACAATGACACTGTTGTTTGGAATATTTTTTTAAAAATAATTTTGAAACCAGTTTTTAAAAAGTTCTGCACTTGTATCCTCATGATAATCCAAGCTAGAATCCTTACTTGTCTTTTGTCTATTTTGCGGTATTTAAATCCCATTTTACAAACAACTCCATGGAGAGTGGCACGGCCAATATTTATATTGGTTTCGTCTTCGTCTAGCTTCTTTTTCAGTTTATCCAAGGTAGGAATAACTCCGCTTTCATAAAGACAATATATTTTCCTTCTTATTAGGTCCTAATCACTATTGTCTATACGGTGAGATTGAAAATCACTAGGTTTTTTTCTTTTGTTCAATTCTTCACTAACAATAATATCCCTTATCGATGATATGGAGTTTTTGTAAGTAGACAGGTTTCTTTTAAAGTTTCTTGTTTAATTAGACCTCTACTGATTAAAGTTTCATATACATTTTTCACAACCTGTTTTGCATCTAATGACAAATGATTTCGACGCGACATAGTTATATTCTCGTAAAACAACTTTTTCGAAACGCACAGTAAAAACGGTTATTCAACACTGCCACTAAAATATTAGCCAAAATATTTATATGCCTAATGGTTAATACTCAAGAAATACCTGGCCCACCCCTACCCTTATGAAGAAATGGGTTTACCCAATAACAATAGGTAATAAAATCGTTAAAGGTTTATTGGGGTATGGTCCGTCAAAAGCCCTAACGATAGACTATACCACTTTTATAACACAGGCGCTTATGAAAGGCAGTATTCTAATTCTAGTTAGGGGCCTGTGATTTAATAAACACCAGCTTCGATCTAGTTTGTAAACTGGGTAAACGGGTCAGAGCGAACGCGACGTTTTTGGCCCGACTGAGGATTCTGTCTTGTAATTTTCAGTGCGCAGGTTTAAGCACCCATTAGTTTTTTGTCTTTTCATTGTAATAATAACATTTTTTCAATACAATTTATTACACACGCAGGCGCATTGCCAAGTAATTTCTAGTGATTTGTTTTTTATCACCAGAAAAAAAAGAAATATGGGATACAATGGATGATAAAACCCTTTTATTAATTTCATCTTCAATTGTATTTACAACAATTCTTTTGCTAACAAGAAAAAAATAAGAAACTAAATAGAAGAAAATGGACGCGTTGGAGCAAACAATGGCCTAAAAGAAAGCGGGAGGGCAAAGTAATTCTCGGTATGCTAAGTAATTGTTTTTGTCTGCATACAAATAAAGGTATTTACTGTACTCGTTTATAAGGCATAACACCTATTCCCGAGACCGCGACATTTATAGAACTTGTTTAAGAAGCAAAAAATTGAAACCTGAACAAAAAAACTTCGTTAACCTCACCTATTTTCTTTCGATTTTTGAGGTTTTGAACCTTGTCAGATCCAAATATTTGCTCTGAGCAATTATTTGCGGGTTTTTGAAATGAAAATTAGTACAAGTTCTTAATTAATTTTCCTATATTTTTGATATCAAATGTAAGCTCAAAAAATATGTATTTGCAACAAAAAAATTATTTAAGTTTTGCAAGCAGAAAGTACAGTTTTTTTATTAATATAGCCAGATCACTAAAATTTGCAAAGTAAAAAGAAGAGTGGAACAAAATTGTGGACAAAACCTGGGCTAATTTTAGATCTTAGTTATTTAAGAGGTCAAGATTTTTGGATAGGAACTTGGCCCTTTTTTACATAAGTACTTTTGTTGGAACCTCTTCTCTACTTTTCTCTTAGAATATGAATGAAAAAAATGGGGTGTCATGTCTTTTTTCTCAGTATTACCTTACTCTGTGGGTAGAACCTAATTTTAAGACAATACGAAGTACTGAAATTGCTTATTTTAATGTCCCTTGGATCAAGCCTGGTTTGGGGTCTGATAGGTAAAATGTAGCAATTTTCTTTGTTCAGTGAATATAATTCTGCCTGAATTTTAAATTCTAAGACAATTATGACCTCAGAAACTTAGGTTTAATCAGATTGCAAACTTCTAAAATTTCCCCTAAATATAGGAAATTACACTTCTTCAGGGCTTTTGGAGTAAAAATGTACAGTTTTTAGAATTTTACCTTTACTTGTGCCCTAAAACCCACTTACATACCAAATTTTGGGTTTCTTCTTCCCCGGAAAGTGCCCCATAATTTTAATTAGTCAATGAGTCAATCAAGTCAGTTAGTCAGTTAGCTAGTAAAAAAATTGGCAATTTTCAAAATCGAATATCGTGAAAATCACTTGACATAACGTACTAAATTTTTTCACAGGTAATTAGATTACTTATGTAATTTTACAAACCAAATACCATACCTTTATGTTTTTTTTTTCTTGGGACAGTCCACGAAGGCTGATGCCTAAGTACTAACGTACCGTGGGTGTCTTAAGTGTGGTGAAAGGGAGTTCGTTCACACGGGACCTAAATATTTAGAGATTGAGAGGAGAAGGAAAAACTTCTGCGGGTAGCAGGTTCCATAGTCTTGACACTCTAGGGATGAAGGAACGAGGAAAGCGGGAAGTTCGGGGCCTTTCCAAGTGAACTGTAAAAGAATGCATAAAAGTTGCACTACGCGTTGCTCTGTTGAGAGCTGCCAGAGAAGGAATTATACTGGCCAACTCCTCTGAGCAGAAGCCGTGAAAATACCTATAGAAGAGCGACAGATCCCCTACAGCTCGACGGTGGGCATGAAGAGGAAGTCCTTCTGTAAGCGTGAGATCATTGAATGAAGTCCAGAATGCTAAGTGTTGTAGGAGACGCCATTCCCCAGACATGAGAACAGTATTCTAAAGGGGGTCTGATTTGGGATACATACAGAGTATACAGATTGGAAGAAGAGAAATACTTTCTGGCTCGAAAGAGGAATCCAAGCCTTTCGAAGCTGCCGAGGCTATGGATGTAATGTGCTTGTGCCAGTTAAGGCTATTCTCAAAAGTAACGCTGAACGCCGACAAGATTAAACGACTCTTTGTTCAGCCGAACTTGGCCGCTCATATGTAACGAATGAGCATTTATTTATTTATTTATTTATTTAAATGGACATAAAAAGGCACAAACAGGCAGAGAGAGCCCACTAGAGTGCCTACAATATGCTATTACATTTACCCTAAAAAAATGCGAAAAAATACAATTCAGTGCTTATGCACAACAGTGAATCTTGCTCCCTTAAATTATACAAAATTCAGACATAAATTAAAAATCAATTAAAAATTCAAAATATTGCAAAATATAAAAGAGTTTATACAATAATAGGCCCTAATGCAAAATATATAATTGTAAAAAAAAACAAAAACACAGACATATAACCAGTAAATATATAAAACTTTCAATTTCTCACTTCCATAAAAAGAGTTTTTAATTTAATTTTGACTTGATTTTTGACATGGAAAAAAAGTCCAAAACATTACTGTACTTGTTGCCACTAAAGGTGAGTTTTGGGAACAACTAGTATTTCTAAAAGGAACATTGAATAATTTATTCAGCCGTAGAGTTCTAGAGGGAACATTGAAGTATAATTGTGACAGGATATCAGAGCTATTTATACAATTATTCAGGATTTTATATAAAAACAACAAATCAGACATCACTCTTCTCTTCTCCAGAGAGAGAATTCGGAAATGTTCTCTAGCCAAAGAGATGTCCCCTTCGGGAATGATAAAATTATTTTTGAATGAAATATATTTTAAAAACTTATTTTGTACATTTTCTAGTCGTTCAGCTTAAGTGCTGTACTGGGGATTCCAGATTATAGAACCAAAGCTTAATTTACTTAGTACAAAAGCATTGTAAAGACATAGGATTACATTAGTGTTGGAAAACAAACTACATTTTCTGATTACGTAACCCAGTAATCTCAAGGAGGAGTTTACAACTGACTCTATATGCAGATCAAAAATTAACTTAGAATCGTATATGACTCCAAGGTCTTTTATATTTTCTACCTTCTTTAAATTGTTATTAGAGATGTTATAATCAAATAATTGTTTATTTTTATTTCGTGTAAATGATATGGTCTGACATTTGGCTAAATTCAAAAATAGTCCGTTGTCGTCACAAAACCTTGACACCTGGTTCAAGTCATGCTGTAGATTATGACAGTCATTTAAACTGTAGTTTGTTTTAAATATTTTTAAATCATCTGCGTATTACAAATAATTAAAAAAAGAGAAACACTTTTTTATATTGTTTATATATAATACAAAAAAGAGTGGCCCCAGGTGTGAACCCTGAGGTACTCCAGAGGTTGGAATGAATGCATCCGACATATACCCCTGCACTGATACTCGTGATGGTCTATTTTTGATATACGACTCGATCCAGCTCAGGAGTGTGCCACCCACACCGACCTCAGTCAAGAGATTCAACAGAATGGTGTGACTGATTTTATCAAAAGCCTTGCCGAAGTCGGTGTAGACAACATCCACCTGAATTCTCTTATCCATATTGCTATGTAGGTATTCGCTGAATGTGAACAGATTTGTTTCCAGTGATCGACCAGGGTAGAACCCATGCTGTTCTGGTATTATAAGATTTGTAATATGTGCAAATAGGTACTCATATATTAGTTTTTCAAAAACTTTAGGAATTATTGACAGTTTCGTTATTGGTCTATAATTTTTAACATCATGTTTCTGACCATTCTTGAATATAGGTACTACAGTACATACCTTCCACAAGTCCGGAAATTTACCCATCTTTAACGATTTATTAAAGAGCAGTGTAAGGGGCAAACTCAATGATACAGCACATTTCTTTATAAAAAGAGGTGGTAGGTTGTCAGGTCCCGGACCTTTGTTAACATTAAGTGTTTGAAGTGCTATCAATACTTTGCTATCACACATGGTGATATTACTCAAATTGGCAAAACATTGGCAGACTTTTTCCGCGACAGCGAACATGAGTGTACTTTCGAGACATTAAACTGAACAAGATTTTTGGCTCCCCAATCCAAGATAAGTTTGAGGTCTTGTGAAAGAGATATCTGCATTGACCTGCGCTTGTCTTCCAAATCAGAATTACATGGTGGCTTAAGAAATTGAATACTAGAGTGGAGGGTACTATCGTCAGCAAAACTATAAATGGGATTGATTGTGGAAGAAAGAAGATCGTTAATGTGTAAAAGAAACAGCGTGGGTGCCAGCACTGAGCCCTGGGGCACCCAGCATTAATTTGGTAGAAGCTGGAAGAATTGCCAACTACAGTAACTGATATACGCCGATTAGAAAGGAAACTGGAGAGCCAAGAGCAAAGCTTAGGTGAAAGACCGTAAAAAGGAAGTTTGTTAAGAAGCCTATCATGCCAGATCTGATCGAAAGCTTTGGATATGTCAAGAGCAACGATCTGGAATTCACCAAGAAACTCAAGGGACTTGTTCCAGTTGTTTGAAGAAAGAAGATCAGCTGTGGATCTTCTGTGACGGAATCCATATTGTCTATCATGTAAGATCTTGTATTTTTCCAGATACTTTAAGATTTGGGAATTGATGAACTTTTCCATTACTTTGCAAACAACAACAGAAGGAAGAGTTTTGGATCGTTTTTGGGGACAGGTTGCACACGTGCAGCTTTCCAACTCTCCGGGAAAATGCCCGTGTTGTAAGAGATTCGAAAGAGGCGAGTTAGGATGGATGCAAGCTCAGGAGCACATTTTTTTAAGACGATTGCTGGTATGTCATCCAGCCAAGACGATTTTTTAATATTAAGAGAAGAAAAAATACGCTTGATTTGTTTGACTTTAAAAATGATATCGGACATTTTATGAGAAACAGGGGCAACTGTGGGAAGAGAAAGATTAATAGGAGGATCAAGCGTAGAAATGGCAGCAAATTGTTTGGCAAATAGTTCGGCTTTTCCTTTAAAGGTAGAAACAATTCCATCTTCAGAGATTAGGGGTGGAAAAGAATAGGTGCAGAAGTTTTAACTAATATTTTTGGCAAATGACCAGAAAGCCTTACTGCCATTTGAGCAAGATAAAACTTTATCTTTTATCCGATTGTTCTGAGATGGTCTGATTATATTGATTTCTTGCTTCGATGGTAGCCTGTCGATTTTCGGGACTAGGGTTTTGAAGAAACTTTTTGTGGGATTGAATTTTTAAAAGTCTGGCTTTAATGTGAAACGATAACAAAGTTATGGTAGGGGGATAACACGCTGATACGTTAAGTGTAATATATACACTGCGTGTGTCAGGCCGGAACTTGGCCTGGCGTCTAGATCTTATTTATAGTTAAATTTCAAGTTACACAAAATTAAAGAGAAACAAACACAATTAAGATCATTTCGAATGTATAATGCATCAACGACCTCGTACCTCGTAGAGCCTATATAGAAAAATGTGAGACTGTAAATTAATTGTCGCCAGAATCATTTTCTTTTCTGTCCTACGTCGAGACCGCAGGGTTAAGCCATCAGATCCCAAATAGCAACCTAAATGCCATTAGCACATAACACCTGTTAAATTCTCTGACCTATTTAAGACACCTTTTCCATTCTTAGGCTAGAACGGTATTTTTTTGTTTACACTGACGCATTTATTTTATTTTTAAACCTAGGTATTTTGGGTGCATAAAATGTAATGGTTTAAAATTAATTTTACGTCAAACTGGGAACATTAAAATTAAATATCCACTTTTTGTTTTTAAGGAAATATTAGAGGCCGAAAATTGTTCTTAAAAGCTCGCCACTTACGATACAATCGAACATAAACATACAGAAAACACGAACACTAAAGAAAATTATGTATTTTGGAATATCTTACCAAAGAATTTTGCAAATGTTTTTTGTGTTCTTGTTTTAGGGTGTCCATACGCAAGTCTTTGTGAATATTCACGTTCCGTACGTACCGAGAGCACAGCGAGCATTTTATTTTGCAGTGGTTGTTACCCCAGAATAGGCCCGTGTTCAAGGTTTACTGTGGGCCCCTTGTTATACTAGTATAGTTTTTCGTAAAGTTGTGTTTTTGATGGAATGTAAAAGGATGTAGGCGAATTAAATAGTAATCTTTAATTTATTAATAATAACAAAAACACTAAGATAACAATACTTGGTTTTCCGAAAGATAATAGAATATATTAAATAGGTATGTAAAAATAAATATAAATTACCTTAACATAAACTAATCTATAGTTAAGGCAATTAAGAAAAAACAGATTCAACAAAATTAAATAAACATAAATGGATTAGGTTAGGTTAGGTCAGGTTTAAAGTGAGTGGAAATTTTACGCCCTCCACTGCGACCGCTCGGTCTATTGTGGCTCACACCTTTTGATATACATCTCCTCTTACTCGTGTCGCTACCGGACACGAGCACAATATGTGTTCTGATGTGTTCTGGTGTCCCTGTCCCCTGGAGAGTATAATGAGCAGACGATTAGATCCGTCATGCCCTCCTTTCGCGGTCTAGTAACGTGGGTAGCTACCAGGTCCTTGTTACAGGAACCAGATGTTCCTTCTAAGGCCGCATCTGCGGCCTTACCCCATGAAAACGGTCCTATCCGCTTTCTGTTTAAAGCCAGGGAACCCTTTTTCCTATAGAGGCGGTTCTGTTCTGTTTCGACTCAGGGATCCCTTCCTAAGAACCTGTTTGTTTGGGATGGATTAGCCCTTCCCCGTGAAACAGACGCCGGTGTCTTCAGGGGCACCTTTCGAAACGGATTCACCCGTTTCGGTCGGCGCACCTTTGTTTGCTTGTGACCTTGGGTGGCACCTCTCGAAACGGATTTATCCGTTTCGGTCAGTGCACCTTTATCACCTTTTTCCTATGAAAGCGGTTCTGTCCGCTTTCTGTTTGGAGCTAGGGAAGTAATAGTCCACCACGGCAGAGCCCCGCATTACCGCAGTAAGGCCCCAGATAAATCTGGGGTAAGGCTATATACTCTGAGAGGTCGCCCTCTATCTCAGAGGCACCGTTGGAGACTCCTGTTTAAGGCACAGGATGTCATTCACTCATCAGCACGGTATGCTAACACCTTGAGTTAAGCCTTGTGTTCATCTTAGCTCTAGCGCATGTTTCAAAACATCCTACTGGGCCCAACCACGACAACGACGTGTGAACACAGCGGTGGGATCAATGGATTAACGTATCAAAGTATTAGCATCATATTGTTATGGTATAAATAAGATTAACTATATGCTTTACCCTAAATAAATATTTTTTATTTAAAGCACATTCTTCTTGCTTTTAAAAATGTGAATGTGTCTGTAATTTTGTTGAGGTTAATTTTTTAAGTCGATTTATTTTCGAACGCTAATAAAGCCAGCGAACTGCGAAAATAAAGTGCGCCAATAGTTTTTAATTAATTTTAGTTTTGAATATGACCTTTCGGTCCGAGGCAGTCATTAAGGAGATTACTAAAAATAAAATTATTGCGGTAGATACTTTCCCAAAAGATGTAGACAAAAATTCATAGTCTAATATCAGTAATAGTAAATAAATAATTGGTTTTGGCAACTTGTTTTAACTTTTCTTTAAATAGGTGTGTTTGTTTTACTACCTCAAGGGCAAATTTTTCAGACAGATCCTCCTGATAATAATATGCCAACTTTTCATCTGCTTTTACAATATCAGTTTCAAAAGATGAAGATAAAAATTTTTGATCAATAGGCTTTAAAACAATAATCGGTTATCTCATTTAGATTTAAAGCAAAACTAATCTAGGCGAACCGTAGTGCGCCAGGCCTGACGCAAGCAGTGTGTATATTAAATAAAATGTTTCAGAGTATTTTACTTTTTATTATAATTTTGTTATCATTCCACATAAAGGTATGAGATTTGGTACGTAAATTCACATAAGTATTCTAATTACCTGTAATTAAATTGAGAGAGTTTTGAAAAGTGGTTTCTGAGATATTTGACTTTGAAAATCGCCCAGTTTTACTACTGACTAACTGATTCACTTACTCACCCACTCATTCATGTATTCATTCATTGACTCATAATTATGATGCACTTTTCGACGGAGTAGAAACTTGAAATTTGGTATATAAGTAGGTTTTGTGACACGAGTAAAGAAAAAATTCTCTTCCTATTTTACCTAAATGGTTTGGGTATGATCGATGTTTAAGCTTCCTGCAGATACATTTTTGGAGATGCGCGCTCCAAGCAGTGACGTTGACATTTTACTTATCAAACTATAAAAAACGTTGTTTAGTACCATATTTTTGAACTTTGGTGGACCCCCAAAAGCAAGTGGGCGCGTGTCCAGTGGACACTCTGAACACCCTGTAGCTACGCCACTGCTATTTTCGTATATTTGCGCCCTATTGAAACAGGTTCTGGCAGCTTTAAACGAGGCAAAAGTATTTGTTAATGGAATAGGAGTTTATTAAAAAGCAAAAGTTTGCTAATATGGGTATAACGTACCAATATTTGTATTGCAAGTGGTGATTTTACATCTGTTAAGGAGAAGCCGGTATTCTTTTTTGTCAAATAACAATCCCACAAAAACTGCTTGGTCTTATCAGTTGTAAAAGTATTGTTTATGGTAAGATTCGTGGGGTTTTTAACAGCCCGAAGTAAATAGCGCTTGGGTTTTATCATGGTTAATTTTGTTTTTTAATTTAACAAACCAGGCTTGGAGATGACTTACATCATTTTGCATTACAGCAATAATATCATCAGCATATAAAGCAATATAGAAGATTTCTTTATTTTTATGACAGCACACGAAGGCTTATACGGAGCCTAATTACTAGGTAGTGAGTTTATCTATCCCTCTATTTCGTCAACGCTGTCCAAGCACCGAAACATGCTAATATAGCATTTCACTCATTTTAGACAATGCGGTAATGCCACCACGGACATTATACAAATAACTATATCTCCGAACGTCGGGGTAATCTCAGCCTACCTAACGGCACACGGTGATCTCACGGCGTGTGGTGTTTCGACGAGGCAAAGGCATATATATGTCTCTTAGGCCCCAGGAATCAAACCCGGGTCGCCTGCGTGCTAGTCAGGGTCACTGACCACTATGCCACCGTATTTTATCGGCTGTGAAGAATATGTAAAAAAGAAAGCTGAGAAGTGCACGTTAAGGTACACCAGCGAACATTATCTGGGTGCAGAATTTGTGTTATTGACGCTGACCACAAAGCTCTTCTTGTAGAAAGCTTTCTGTTATAAAGTTTTATGTGAGCTGCACAATCCGACAAGCAAAATTGAAATGATAATGCATTTAATAAAAAGGCGTTATGCCAAACCTTGTAACAAGCTTTTTAAATATCTAATTAAATCAATTCTGTGCAATGTCATATATTTAAACTGTCTATTCACTGTTGAACCGCCCTTGCGAGCTGATGTTTTGTGTTTTTCGGATTTAAATCCAAACGTCTTATCTGGAATAATATGTCTTTCGACCACGGCTTTAACTATATTCTGTAATATAGTTTGCAGGAACTGTAAGATCTTTACCTGAATTAGGTATTACATTGTTGTAATAATTGTATTGACTAGGAAATTTGAAGATTTGTTAAGACAGGACTATTTAGATAGTTATTAAAATACACCGGTCCAATAGTTCTAAGACATCATCTAAAGACTTCTTCAGATCTACCGGACCATTGGCAAGTTTATGTACTATTTATTTCTCGTTAATGATGATCTGTTTAGTTATATAATTATGATTTACCTAACAAACGCTTGATATATCCATTGTCTACTTACACAACACAAATGTTGCATTTTTAAAAATACTAAATAGCACGACAATTGCAGCTTTGCGGTTTCTGTGGTAACCAAAATGACGGGTCAACCTGCAATACTGTAATTCTCATTGTATAATGGTTATATATTATGGTAAGCGACATCAAAGACCTATTTAAATTATACAGGGAAGGGTATTTACTAAAAATTATATGGAATATTATTGTTATAATAATATATTTTTCAGTGTAAATGGCTGTAAATGGCTGTAATAGGCTGCATCTTTAAAAATATACTAACCAAAACTAACCACAAAACATTTGCCTATGCACTTAATGAAAAATAAATTTTTGTCGGTTGATAAGAGATGGCGCTTATCGAACGTTCGTCGTTTTATTTTTCTAAAAATGCAGTACTTTTTTCTGAATACGTGTGAAGTTTTAGGTAGATCTGTCAACTCATCCGTATATTTACAGCTGCTCAATAATTAAATCAAAACAGCACTTTAAGAATTATTTATATATTTCTAGATTTTAGAAATCGTACAAACATAACAAATCAAATAAACAATACAAAATTAAATTTTCTTGTGTTTATAGATTTTGAACCCATTTCTTATATTATTTATCACTAGTCACTAGTTTTTTAACTTAAATAATGTTAGGTCCATTCAATGTGTCGACATTTTGTTCATCCAAATATAAACCATAGTTATCCTTTGTCAAATAAAGAACTTCCTCGGCTGTCTAGCTGTAATTCTTTGGGGACAAATCTTCATGATGGACAAAACCTCTTGTTGTCTCTTATATATTAGCTTTGTATAATAAAACTATAAACCACATGCTTTGACACTGGGGCAATAGCTAGTCGTACAGATACTGTAGTATATAACAATGGAGCAAATTTACCTTCGTAATCATCATTTCCTACGGCTTCATATCCTTCTGCCGTCTGTTTAATCAAAACAGGCGGTGGAAACAACCTTTTTTGTAATAATCGCCATAGCCTGTGTCCTAGCCTGTACGATATCCAGTTCTGGTATCTGTTGACACTATGCAATAGAAAAATCGACAGTGACCAATTAGCTTTAAATATTTGCTAACACTCTTAAAGTTTCATTCTTCTAGCTCCAAAATCCAAATGTAAATGATCAATGTTCCAAAAGACCGAATATTTATGAATATAGACGAAATTTTTGTAATAATAATACAACTCGTTTTATTCAAAGTTTACAGTCTGAAGATTGGAGTGATGTTTTACTCCAGTCATGCCCTAACAAGGCCTTTGATATATTTTCCAATTTGCTCTTATTTTATTTTGAATCATGCTTTCCTCTACAACGACGTCTTCTTAACAAGAAAGGCAGTAAAACGCATAAATTAAGTCCAGAATTATTACACTTAAAAGAAAGAGTAACTCTTTATACCGAACTATCTAAACATGATCGGCGTTATAAAGATGTATCTATATATTTAAACCGTCAGTATCGGGAAAAGCTAAAATTATCTAGAATTAAATATCACGATGATCTAATAAATAATGCACAAAATAAATCAAGGGCTGTTTGGTCGGTCATAAATAAATTGCAAAAAAAAGATGTAACAAGAAAGGAAATAGAAATTTTGGACAATGGTGTGAAGCTGTCCGATGCAGTAGTTGCAAATAATTTTAACATTAACTTTGCTGGTGTGGATGGTAACCCTGTCCATAATCAGATTGACTATGATTTTTTGTCGCGTAATGTACCTTCTTTTGGTAAGACCTTTTTTATGTTGCCTATTGGTGAGCAGGACTTGCATATTTTCATAGACAATTTAAAGAATTCCAATGCCTGCGGTGTGGATAATATATCAAATAATTTGTTAAAAAAATGTAAAAATCAGTTGTCTCCTATTCTTGTTTTTCTCGTTAACTTATCAATGGAAAACGGAATTTTTCCAGATGGACTAAAATTAGCTACTGTCATACCAATATATAAAAAGGGGATTCTAATTTATATACTAATTACAGGGTATAAGTCTACTTTCGCCTATCTCTAAGATATTTGAATTACCAATAAAAACACAGTTAACAAGTTTCTTGACAAATAACAAGTTACTATCAATTATGCAGCATGGTTTTACTAGGGATAAAGGTACTGAAACAGCATCATGTGCATTTCAAAAGTGGACTGTTGAGGCATTGGATAATGGTTTTTGTGTTTTGGGACTTTTGTGGATTTCTCGCGCTTTTGATTGTGTACACCACGATTTATTGTTGGAAAAGTTGTATCGGTATGGGGTTAGGGGGTTCCATACAATTTTTGAAGAGTTATCTGGAAAATCGCTTTCAGTTTGTACGGCTAAATCAGGCAAAGAGTGAAAGGAGTCGTATTACCCGAGGAGTACCACAGGGATCTATATTGGGTCCTCTACTCTATTTGATTTATTCGAATGACATTATTAATTATCTTAGTACCAATTCAAATATATATACAGTTTGCTAGCTGACGATACTAATATTTTAATTAAAGAAAACACCCTTAGTAAGTTAAAAATTAGTAGTAAAAACGTATATCGTAAAATTATTTTGTGGTCAGAAAAAATTATCTTAATTTAAATACAAGCAAACCACAGCTCTTTGTATACTCTATCAAGGCGCCCAATTTAGATAAATTTACATTTTTTGAAAATACGGCAAGTCCTATTAATTTAGTGAAACCACTAAAATGTTAGGTTTGAATCTGGATTTTAAGTTGCAGTGGAACTCGCATATAGATTTTCTCTGTGCAAAATTACGTAGTGCTTGTTATGCTTTAAATTTCATGTCCCAACATTGCAGTAGAGACATCCTTCTTACTCTTTATTATGCATACTTTCATAGCCATTTACAATATGGGATTATTTGTTATGGTGGGGGTGCTCAGGTTAATAGGGTTTTTTTGCTTCAAAAGTACGCAGTTCGGATAATCAGTGGTTTAACACATCGAGAAACATGTCGTGACGCTTTTAAGACATTAAAAATTTTGACTTTTTATTCGACCCATATTTTGGAACTGTGCATTTATGTTTACAGAAATAGAAGCTTATTTGTAACTAATGGTATGCAACACGATCACAACACTAGAAATGGAGCTTTATTGGCTTCGGACAGGCATCGGACAGCAACATACCAAAAACATTTTTATTTTAATTGTTGTAAATGTTATAATTCCCTTAATGATGACATAAAAAACTCCAAGAATATCAATGTTTTAAAAAAGTTTCTACTAAATAGAACTTGTTACTGCTTTGAGGATTTTTTTTCAAGGTAAAATCTACTTCATTACTGTTGTTTTTCTTTTACTCTTTATGTAAGTTATTTTTAGTACAAAACGTTTTGACTGTTTTTTTTTTAATATTTTGTTTTGTTAATTTGTAGTATTTATTTTAAGGACTTTTTGACTTTTTCGTCAATTATTGTGCTGTTTGTACTTTTAAATTGAGGAAATAAAAATTATCTTTATCTTTATCTTTATCAAATTAGTAGTTCGATTAGTGGAATCCGGAATTGTTTATGTTTCAATAAAACACCAGTATGTTCGCGACTGAGAGGCATAATTCGTCGCTCCACTCTATTAAATGCACTTCTTTTTGAAGCATTTGTGGCAATGTAAATAGCATCCAAACCAGAATCTTCAAAATATTGTACCACTGAAACTATAACTGCTAGTGTCACGGATTATCATCGGTAACGCCATCGCAACGCATGTAAAAATAAACACGGGTTTGTGTGATGTCACGTACCTTATGACTCGCCCCCCTTGTCACATTTTGTCTACCCTCTCCATCTCCCTTAACATGTGACGTAACTTATATATGACAACTAATTGTAGGTGTAAAATACGGCAAACGTGAGAAATGAGAGAAATTTTGATATTTTATTGGTCGTGGAAAAAAATAAAGAGAATATAAGCACAAGTCAACTTAAGGATATTACATATAGTGGTATGGTATTCTGAGGTAAAGGTAGAATACAATGGCGATAATTTAGTTTTAATGTAATTAGATTTAATTATAAAGGAACGTGGCGGCACATAATTACTTGGCTGCCCTCGAATATTTAAATAAAGTGTTTAATGCTGACGTAATTGGTCGCCAGGTCGCCACATATTTCACCAAACAATTTTTTTGTGTGTGCCACTTAAAAATGGGGCTTTATTAAAATAATTCATTAAACAACTTAGTTTTGTACATCTTCTTCTGCAAAAGCAGTGAAATATCACGAAGAAAATAATTTTCTATTCGTTTGGGGTACTGCCTGACAGTACCAGTAAAAATTTAAGTTTTGCTTTAAAAAAAATATTAATTTTGTTATAAATACTTTTTTTAAAGTTGGGTTAGATATTTTTTTAAATATTTTTTAAATTTAGGAGCACAATAAAGATTTTAAGACATATACAAATTATTATTTATTACATTAGCATATGTTGCTGTTTTTATTTATGGCTCACCAATACAAAGTTAATAGTTCACTAAAAGTAGCTAAGTTTTCTCCTACAGTAGTACCGCTTTATGCTCTTCTTTAATAATTTTTAATACCACTACAACTGTAGGAGAAAACTTGGCTACTCTCGGTGAACCTTTAATTAAAATAATAGAAAGATGGGTTGTTGAATTAAAATGTGGTCGTACAAGTCTTGAGGATGGTCCGTGTGAAAGACGTCAGAAATGCATCAGCACCTAAAATTATAGCAAAAACACAGAATGTGGTTTTTGGAGATAGTCAATGAACCGAGACAGATTAAGTAAAAGCTTTAGCGATTTTATCAGGTAGTGTGATAATTTTTTTGGCTGTAGCTTTGGGTTTAAGAAAGCTGTGTGCACATTCGCCAACAATTGAACATAATACATTCGAATGCGACTTTCTCAGCTACATTTGAAGTGTTTTAGAAAGGATAACAAGGATTTTGTGCGTCATTTCATCACTATGGATGAGACTTGGGTCCACCACCACAATCCTAAATCAAAAATTAGGTTAAGGAGAGATGCGAACCCAGTACTTCTAAGAATGGAGTTATGGTCCAGAAATCGACCAAGAAGATTTTAGCATTAGTTTTTTGGAAGGCAAAAAGAAATTTGTTTGCGGATTGCCGCCAAATAAGAAAACAATAATCTCAGATTATTACCATCAACTTTGGGCCCGCTGGATGTAAAAAATCTTAAGAAGAGTCTTCCGAAATATTACTTCAGAGATGGAATTTATAAATTAGAAGATCATCATACGACTGTTGCCTAGCAACGAAATTATTTAATTGTTGGCATTTATTTAGGAATTCATGGCCATCTTTGAAACCTATTGATTTCTATTGGTCTGGAACATAGCACGCAATGAAATATTTAAGTTCAAATATCTCGAAAACGGCTAAAGATATCAAGATCGACAAAGTATACTTTTTAAGTTAAGAAAAAATGTATCTTTAAGAAAATTTTATCGAAACGTACCTAAGATTACAGGTAAGAAAAAAAAAGATAGTTTTATTAAACTCAGTTCGTGTAATTAGCGCCCTCTAAAGAAAATCTTTAAAATATTTAAAGATTTATTTTTTTAGAGCTTAAAAACATAAATATGCCAATTTTCAATTTAATACGTTCAACCGTTTTCAAATTGTGCTCTATTTTTAAAAATAAATATTTACTTTGAACACCCGGTATTCCTTTAATGAGTAATATTTCAGAAAAACTAATATAACCTAATTGGTCTATTTTGATCTCTAGTATCTCCAGTTGCTCTATTGTCCATTAGGTATGGGACACCCTGTATATTTTCTACTCTTAAAATTTATGATTTATAAACAAAAATGTTTCCAGCTTACTGAACAAGGGACAAGGAGGATATAAGTGATTCTTTCTATCTTTGCATTGCAAGAAATGCGATATTTTTTGAACTTCCTTTTATCGACGACGTTAATTTTCATCCTGTTAGGGTGATAAATAAGGGCATAGATTCCGACATAATTGTTATAATAATGCACCATTTTAAATATTTTTAACATCTTAGTTACGATTGTTACATTTTTATTATGTAACAGGAAAAAAAAAACAAAAGAAAATTAAATATCAGGACCATTTACCATACTTTGAGGTCAAGACTTAGCTGTCCTTCGCCCTTAATAACCACCCTAACAGGATGTGATTCCACACCGTCGATAAGAGAAATATCAAAAAAGACCGCATTCCTTGCAATGCAAAGAGAAAGAGAATCTATAAAAATAAGATTTTGAATAAGCCATTTACAGCTATGGAAATAAACTCTCCCTTGTTCAGTGAACTAAAAATTATATTTATTAAAATTTACGGTGCAAAATCAAAAGGTTTAAACCAGCTTAGAAAGGAGATATTTTGTCACTGCAATAATAACCCAGAGACCCTACTTTCCATGCAGGATGCCCTACTGCAACACTGCAAAAGGGCTCTGTATCCAGTGAGCATATAGGTTTTTGGCAAAGTCACTGATGTATGCTCCAGATTTCCCTGATTTTGACTAAGTGAAATCTTTCGAGGGCCAACTTAAGCTAAAGTGCATATCAATCCTATAAGTAAGTAAAGCTTGCGAGGACTTGATCAAATGTAACTATAAAAACAGTTGTCTTAAAGCAAGCAGATGTAAAAAAAGAAACTTTACTGTAATTTATTAATGCAAATGTGTGTTTAATCTTGATTTGACTATTTTTTGTTTATTCTTTGGTACATTTTTAATTATTCTGTATTTTATGTTTTTATAATATAAGACGTGTAGGTATTTATTTATTGTTCTCACAATGTTTCATCAAAAATTTAAATAAAGTAGGACATTATAAAGCGAATGTGTTCTGCAATAGTTTTGGGGTTGTTTAGGCATTTATTTTTTGTTTAAAATAATCATATCAAGCACTAGTCGATAGAAAATTATATTCTCTTTAAATTAGACTCCTGACATTTTTTAGAAAAGTAACACTTTTTGAGAAAATTGGCAAAAACTAAAAAAATGTACCTTTGGAGATCGTTTTGGGGTAGTTTTTTAAAAGATATCCCCAGGCCTTTTTTTATTTTTAGTCACCCAATAAAACATTTTTGAGCAAAGGCTTAACTTTAACACTCGCGGTAACTCACTATCATTCATAACTTCTACAAGTTTATCCAGGCAGTCAGAAATTATCAATGATTCACAATTATAAACAACTACTTAATTTCCCTGAATCACTTTATGAATATATATATATATATATATATAATATATTAATATATATATAATAATATATATATATATATATATATATATATATATATATATATATATATATATATATATATATATTGTTGTGTCTGGGCTCTCCGACTTTTGATATTGTAAGATAGGACAAGGTTTTAATGATGATTAATGATTACCTACTGCTGCTCAGCAATTTTAAAGTAATTTATCTGTATATATTTGACTTTAATAATATATTTTACCACAAAAAGAGAAAAGCTCGTATTTCACATTGATGAAAAGGAAAATAAACTCCTTTGCGATTTAGAAATATAAAACCGACAATGTGTTTCAAAACTCATTTAACTTTTTGCGGGAAAAGTTTTTACACAAAATAATATTAGACATATTTCAACTAAGCCGCTTAAAACAGCCCTATATGCAATTTGCGATCATATCGTTGAAGAAAATTTGTACGTTTATGTTGCTGGATTTCTCTTATCTCAGATTATAAAAGAAATGACTGAAGCGAAAACTGAAATTGTTTGATTATATGTATTTTCTTTTTAAAACAACAAGCAACAATTTTGGCTTTGGGGATTCGTTTTATTGTATGATACGATTTAGTTTGCAGCAGTAGTTTATGTTATTATGTTATGGTTTTTATTTCACTTTTTTTTTACTTTATTCAGAATAACTTCGGGCGATGTTAAAATATACTGAGTTACAAAAAGAGATATATTTTTATATATATAATATATTTTATTAATTTTATGCTTACAGCTATAGCAGGCAGGAGCTAATAAAAGATAATAGTCCAGTCTGTAGGTAAAAAGAAGGCCTGTTTATGACGTTAATTTGACACCAGTTGAAAGGTGTAAGAAGTTGTAGAGGGTGACTACCTGAATATGATTATATAGTGTGAGACTCGTAAAAAGTATGCAGGAGGGGGGAGGTGGGATTGTTAATTTTAGAGGGGTATGTTCAAAATGTTTTTTAGGTATTAAAAAAACGTATAACTTGAGCTACGCTTAAATTGATTTGATCAATTTGTTTATGAAAAAATGCAAAAAAACCGTTTTTGAAATTTTGATTATTATTGCAAAAATATTTTTTTATCCATTTCTATCATTGCAAAAAATAGCTTTTTAATTCTGAATTAAATAAAAAGTTCTAAAGCATGATCGGATCAAGGAAGTTAAAAGGTGTATGGAAGCCCAATACTGTAGAACAAAATTGTCCAGGCGTGCAGGGCAGCGGGAATAGGGGGATTGTCCCCGCGGAGTTTGCGCAATGAATAGTAGGTCAGGGCCGGACTTCCGTAATTCTTTGTTACTATCTATAAAGTTGACATCATCAAATGTCAACTTCAATCATTCACTGTTTTTTGTTTTTATTTTTTGCACAAAATTGTTGGTTATTAAACGATACTACTATAGAATAATTGTGTGATATTGGATTTTATATCATCTGATATAATATGGAAAAAATAGATGGCGCCACTTTACAGCCTTCCATTTAAATGGTCGATATTTTTGGGACTTTTGTATTTTTACCAAAAATCTTTGTAAATAAATGAAAACACGATTTTTTAAAATAGATGTCAAACATTGTATGATAGTTTCATGTACTTATCACCAATTTTGTGATAAAAGAAGGGCAAGATAGTGTAAATGAGTTTAATCTAATCCTAAGATTCTGATTGTACATTAAAAAGTGAAGATTTTTATAACTGCTTTTTAGGCATATACTTTACACTAATCACAAACATTCATGAGACGGAATAACAGTGGTTAAAAATGTTTATAACCTTTGGTAGCTAGGGGGGGGGGGGGGGGGGGGGGGGGGGGGAAAAAAAAAAAAAAAAAAAAAAAAAAAAAAAAAAAAAAAAAAAATATTTCTATCATTAAAATATTTTTAATTCTGAATTAAATAAAAAGTTCTAAAAGCATGTCGATCAAGGAAGTTAAAGGTGTATGGAAGCCCAATACTGTGAAAAAATGTCCAGGGGTGCAGGGCGCGGGTAGGGGTTGGGCCCCGGAGTTTGCGCAATGAATAGTAGGTCATGGCCGACTTCCGAATTTTTACTTCTATAAATTGAATATCAAATGCAACTTCAATCTATGTTTTTTGTTTTATTTTTCACAAATTGTGGGTTATTAACGATACTCTATGAAATAATTGTGTGATATGGATTTATATCATCTGATATAATATGGAAAAAATAGATGCCCACTTTACAGCCTTCTATTTAAATGGTCGATATTTTGGACTTTTTATTTTACAAAAATCTTTGTAAATAAATAAAAACACGATTTTTAAAATAAATGTCAAACATTCATTGTTTCATGTACTTATCACCAATTTTGTGATAAAAGAAGGCAAATAGTGTAAATGAGTTTAATCTAATCCTAGATTCTATTGTACATTAAAGTGAAGATTTTTATAACTGCTTTTTAGGCATATACTTATCACTAATCACAAACATTCATGAGACGGAATAACAGTGGTTAAAAATGTTTAGTAACCTTTGGTAGCTAGGTATCCATTGTAACAGTATCCGTTAAATATTATGTGTCTACAGTATGTCGAGCTTAAAAAGTTGATAATGTAAGATTAAGAAACCAAAAATCGATTTTTTTTAAACAAATACAGAAAAAGCAAAAAGGAAGTTTAACATAATATTGTACTTTCTTTCATTCAATTAGATTAGATTAGATTATTTGAGCGGAGATGGCGAAAAATGACCTCCACCACTGCAACCTTACCAGATTTATTGTGGTTTCTCCTATCGTTCTTTAGAGTACCTTGTCCAAGCCCGTCTTCTTAACTAGACTCCAGAGTCTCGACACTGGCCACTCCATATAACTTGCCGGTTTTGGCTTCTCCTCCCCAAGCCTAGTAAACCTAAGCCTGCATAGTGCTTCGCCACACATGTAAGGTTGTTTCTTCAGCCTCCTGGCAGAACCTACACAGGCTATCCTCCACCAGGTTTATTCTTTCCAGGTGCTTGTTGAGTTTACAATGTCCTGTTAGTTGACCTACCGTTATCCTTACGACCTTACGGCTGTGGCTCAGTAGGTCCGATGTAAACTTGGCCGAGCAGGTCTTAATGAACTGCTTTGCCTGTCGTTGTCCCGGTGTTTGTACCCACCAGCTTTGAAACTGTCTGTCTACCCAACTCTTAATAGATGCTTTGAAGAAACCTGCCGAGATACCGCAGAATGGCTCCAGGCCTATCATTTCCGCGGCTGATCCTCTTTTGGCTAGGTCGTCGGCCTCTTCGTTGCCTGGATGGCCCTCGTGGCCTGGTACCCAGGCTACCGTTTGTTTGTTTGCCAAGCCGACTTTTTCCAGGGCCTGTATACAGTCCCCGACTAGTTTGGAATTACTTTTGGGGAACTGATGGCCTTCAGAGCCGCTTGGCTATCTGAGTAAATGACGATATTTTTTCCTTTACTCCCTTTTTCTTTAATCCTCACGGCGCAATGCACAATTGCTGCGATTTCCGCTTGGAGAACCGTGGCGTGCTGACCGAGACTTAAGATTACCTTTTCTCTAGGCCTATCTCCATAGATACCAGCTCCTACACCCTTGTTGGTCTTGGAGCCATCTGTATACCAGATATGATCGGCTTTGATTGGAGGGACCTGTATATATTAACATTTGCCTGGTCTACCCAGTAATTAATAATTTTCATCCTTTAAAAGAATGTACTAAATTATTAAATGAAATAAAAATACCTAAATATAAACCTTATTTCTTTTTAATAATCCACAGAAATACAAAAACATTTTGGAAATCATCTAAAAGATAGTTAAGATTGCCTTACTTTTCTCACTGCTATTTCCTATGAAATTTTCATTTTTTATTATTCATAATTGATATATTATAATTTATTCGGTTACCTAACGTTACGTCTTATAAAAAGCACCTAATTTAAATATAAGAAATACTTAACTAAAGTAAAAAATGCCGGGTATGTTACCCTTGGATTTGCAAGACAAAACCATACAACCTCCAATCATTTTGTTACGATATTATAAGTAACAAACAATAAACACAAAATTATAGTCACAATTTAATTAACACTAATCCCTTAAATAAGAAAAGATTATCAATCCAAAAAACTTCTGCAACCACAAAATATAATCACACAAAGCAAAACAATCGAAACTAATACGGCGCAAAGGCCACAAACCACAACGAAAATGACGAATGATGAGACGACGACGGTTGATGGTACAGCGCGGATATAGTTTCATACGCGCCGCGCGCGCCGTTTCACCAAAAACGGTACTCTGGCTCTCATAAAAGTATAATGTGTTGCCTAATTACAAACTGATTTATCAGCGTGTAAGTAGGCAACACATTAAATTATTTCATGGATATTTGTTATTGCGCAGAATCGGCGGGGCCAACTCTGACAGTTATTTTCATACTGGCTGGACATTTTTTGATCGAATGGGCCATAGCATTGGGCTTCCATATACCTTTAAAATTCCTTGGATCGGATAAATTGTTGCTTATAATTGAGTTTTACTGATTCAAGAGCCCTAATTTATTGGGCTTTATCTTTTTTGCTTATAAATATTTTAGGTCTTACAAACTGTCTTTTGCTTTTTCGAGGCTTGTATTTTACTAATTTCAATCAACGTAATAAAAAAATAGTAATCAGTCCTTTGTTATGAGCCTTGAAAAAAAGGAGCTTTTTGTTAATAAACAATTAAAGCTGGAGCGCCCCCTGCATGAGTTACGAATTTTTAACATAGAAATACGAAAAGCCGACTTCAAAACAAATCTTTTTGAAAAAGAAAGAAGTTTCTACGACCAACAGAAACCAAGTTTTTAAATAACATCTTAATTGTTTATAATTATTAAGAATTATTTTGGACGACATTCGATACTATAATACTTAAACTTGTTATAACGCATAATAGAAAGTTGTAATATTTGTTTTTTATTGCTAAAAGATGTGTTAAAAGTAACTGATACTTTCGAGCGGCGTGAGGAAGGTAGTGGTGGGGATAAAAGCTCTCGGACTGACATGCCTAGTCAAAAACTGAAATTGAGAGTTCAAATCAGGGCAGCGGAGCGCGAACAAAATAGCCATATCTCTGCAATTTTTTTTTAAATCAAGCTCGTTTTAAATTAGCGGAGCGCGAAAAAAAACAGACATATCTCGAATTTTTTTTGGCTCAAGCTTTTTTTTAATCCGGGGTATCGCAAAAAGTTATGAATAATGGCGCTTCTAGATTTAAAAAATTATTATCAATTTTTCTCATAATTTTAATATCTTATACTTTGATGTAACATTATACAATTTAACTTTTTAAAGCAGCATTAAATTATTTTTAAAATTTAAGTTATCTATTCATTTTTTTTTAAATCAGTTTATTACATAACATGTAAATGATACAATATCTACTATAAAAGAAAGTAAAATATAATTTATATCGTCTTTAAATGTACAGATTAATACATTTGATAAATACGTAGAGATGTAGTTTGTACAACAATAAATACATACAGATTAAAGGAACAGTGTTAATTACGAAATAAAGAATAATCAATTAAACTTGGTTTTATTTATGTTTTAATTTTCTATCTAAAACTTTTAGACGACATATCAATTAATAAATCTAAAGCTGAAACTTCAGTTTTAGTTTTAGATATATTAATTGATCTCGTGTCAATACTATTTTCATTGGATGATTCATCAACACCAATCTCGTCAAGAAGCTCACGAATTAATATATTAGTAGCCTCTGATTTTGGCTTTTTGATATCTAAGGTGCCTTCAATATTACGATTAAAAATGAGCTGCGACGCATGGATTTAAATTAAAATAAAAATTAATAATAATTTTTGAAAACTAAATGCGCCGTTATTCATAACTTTTTGCGCCACCTCAGATTAAAAAAAGAGCTTGATTTTAAAAAAATCACAGAGATATGGCTATTTTGTTTGCGCTCCGCTGCCCGGGTTTAAACTCTCGATTTCAGTTTTTGACTCGGCAAGTCCAAGAGCTTCTATCCCCACCACTATCTCCCTCGCGCCATCAAAAGTATCACTTTAAACACATATTTTAGCAACAAAAAACAAATATAACAACTTTTTATTATGCGTTGTATCAAGTTCAGGTATATAGGTAGGTATATCGAATACTGTCCAAATTAATTCTTATTATTATAAACAATTTGGAAATTACTTTAAAAAAATTACTTACTCGGTTCCTACTAATTACAGAGACTTCTTTTTTAATATTTTTTTTGGAGTCAGCTTTTCATATTTTCAAGTTAACAATTCTTAACTTATGAAGGGGGCTTCAATTGTTTATTAACAAAAAAATACGTTTTTTTTTCAAGACTCAAAACAAAGGACTAAATATTAGTTTTTTTATTACGTTGATCCAAATAAGTAAAATCCGACGCGTCTGGGCATAAGTTTGATGAGTTCGTCAGTACCTTCTTGGGGTATTTCTTTCCACCATATCTTTAACTTATGTTCAAGTGCTGTTAGAATTTAATAGATATGTTTTAAGTGCAACAACCTGCGACCTAGGATGTGCCACACATGTTCTATGGGAGAGAGATCAGGCGATCTTGGGATCCATGGTAAGCGATTAATGTGGTGTTGATCCATAAACGCTACGGTTACTATCGCCAAATCTGATTGGGTGTTATATTGTTCTTCTTCTTCTTCTTCTTCCTTGGGAGCCGCCTATATTTACTACCGGAGGCAACGCAACCTCTTGGCTTTTGTGCCTAATCTCCCATTATCTTTTATACCAATCCTCCCATTAGTCTTGTTCCTTCTACGAGTCTGTATAACCCCGAGACTGGTTGGTTGATATATTCCTGTGGGCTCATTTTCGGTTGCCCAAATAATGCCTGTCTTTTGTAATTTAACGCTTTACATTTGCACAGGATATGGTAGGCTGTCTTTTTCCCCTCGTCGCACATTCTGCAACTTGGGTCCCCATTATATAAGCCTTTCTTGTGCAGGTGTCCTCTCAGGTTATCGTGCCCTGTTAGCAGCTCTACTGTTGCGAAGTCTTTTTCTACTTTGTCTAAGTAGTTCTTCATTCGTTCTTTTGGATGGGCTCCTTATGAAGCTTTTTTCATGTCTTATTCTACTGAGGCTTTCCCAGTATTCCTCGTGTTTGTTTTGGATCCATTCCCTGGCTTGCCCTCGTGCGATTTTGGTCACTTCAAGGTCAGGTTCTGATCCAAAGTTTTGGAGAGTTACCCCATTGCGTTCTCCCAGGACTTCCAGTTCTTTTTGGCATTTTCATGTCAGCTTGGACGTTACCTTGGGGTTTACAAGTGCCCCTAGTGACGCCTGGCTGTCTGTTATTATGCAGATCCGCTTGGTTTTATAAGCCCTCCTGTTATTTTCTTTTGCACAGTACAGTAAAGCATATATTTCTGTTTGAAATACAGAACTGTGTGTTCCTAGTGGAATAGAGAATTGTAAATTCCTCATTTCACTGTCCACGCCCGCTCCAGTTCCCTGCTCAGTTTTGGAACTATCCGTATTCCAGATGATGTCTCCAACCGTGCTGGGGAGATCGGGTTGCTGCCACTCACTTCGATCTAGAATTTTTACCTCGAAGCTTTTGTTGAATTAGTATTGGGGAATCATCTGGTCTGTTCTCTCCTCCAGGATGTTGCCGTTAAGTTGACTTTTTATGAACTTGTTAAAAGTTGGAGTTTTCTATCGTCTTAAGATATGGAAACCCGTGTGGATCCTCTACTGTTTAGATATACCATCATGTTACCTTTAATAAAGAGAAGCTCAACAATTTTTCCTGTGCCCCTAGCTTTGGGTCCTCGGCCTTCTTGGATCCATGCCTAATAACACCTTAAAATGGGACGTGGAAATTGGTTTATTCTACTTCTATTTTTTTTTTAATTGACACGCCTTCCTAATGTAAGCCTACAACTCAGTCCCTTTCAAAGTCACTAAGCTGATGAAAATGACCAAGTCTTCGCACTCGAGGTACATTGTTTGTTAAAACAAAGTACTTTAAAGCAAACTCTTTAAATATTAAACCACAAGCTTAAGCGAAAATTCGTAAATTTTAGTAGGGTAAAAATGCACGCCAGATAAGCCGTAGACAATTCTTAAAATAATAATTTTTTACTAAACTAAAATTAAATACGCTTGCAAAAATTATTAAAATAAGTTTATAAATACTAGGTGTTTACCTTTATTTGTCGCTTAGTATGACAAATGCGTTTAATGGTAGGCCAGAAAATTCAATGTGAATATGAATTCCCCTAAAAATCTTAAGCTTTACGATCATTACTAAAATGTTAGTATCCCATTATCCCAAAGCAGTAAATCCCGGATATCTTTATTCAAGATTTTATGCATCGTAATGTGTTACGATGCAATTTTCAAATTTATTTTCCGTAGGTATGGATTTGTAACCTTTTTAACGGCAATATGTTCAAAAACATAAAGGATAATGTGCCAACTCGTTTATCGAATAACGGACATAAAAATCTGTATAAAGGACCTTTATTACCGATATCGCTAATACAACGCCATCACTAAATAAAGTTGTGTCTAGCTGGACATGAAATTAGCTGATTATTGGAGTTAAGACTATTAAAACATTATTTTAATGCATTAGTATGACTTTTAACAGGACTTAAAGGCTAAGGACAAAGAGGTAAAACCACCGGATGTCGTAGGTAAGCCACAGGGCGTCAAAATCGGCGACTAAGACTTTTGTCTCTTAAAAATATTTTTAGTTCAACTTAGGCGATTGCGAATCAGTTCGTTTAAGGATACGAAAGAGTAGTCGGAACGCTTAATATCGACGCAACGGACTATAATGGTGGGAAAACTGACTTCCACTTCTGTGGCACCAGGAATAAAACCAGGTAATCTTTAATAACGAATCTTGCTTTTGTTTCGGTAAATATGATGTTCGACTAATGGTAAGAAGTCCACCGGGTTAAAGACGTTATAGACAATTTTATATGTAAAAATATGTTTATCACACCATAGGTGTAACAGTGTGGAGTGCCATTAAATATAGTAGCAACTCACATCCAGTCTTTATTAGAGGTAACATGATGGCCCTTCGTAAATGTAGGAAGTTGTGAAAACACATATTCTTTTATTTCTTAAGACACTCAAAAACCACATTTTTTAACAAAACAACGCCAGATCACATGTGACTAGAGTACCTGTACACTTCATGGATCAACATCATATTAGCCGCTTACCATGGCCCCCAAGGCTGCCTGATCTCTCTCCGACGTGGAGAGTGGAATGAGATTACCTAGAAGAATATAGAACCCTTATCAGATCAATGCCTAGAGATGTTAATAAGTGTATTTATTCTGGGGATGATTATCCGATTTGGCTGTACACCTAATCATTTATTTGCTATTGTTTGGCATACATGTAAGCATAAAATAATATTATATATTGTATAATTGTAAATAAACAGGTGTTTTAATGTGGCGTTAAAATTAGTTATTACGAAATTAAGCAGCTCTCCAATAGACCAACACTGAGTGCCTCTCTCATGGATACCTTTATAGGTTATCTGGTGAGGCCCCGAACCTTTCACTTTATTGACTATCCCAAGATAAAAAAAAATAAATCAGGGCTTTTTTTGTAATAATTTATTTACATATTCAAGCCACAGAAAAATTCTGCTATTTTCTTAAGATTTAATTTAAAACTTTAAATATTTAAAATAGTTTAAATAACAAGCCGATATTCGTTTTATCTTCTTTTTTTCTTTGTGTGCACCTAGAAACAAAGTTTCTTTAGCCTAACGAAATAAAACCAAGAATGCATTTTAAAGCTCATTTAACTTTTCAAGGAAAAACTTTTAACAGAAAAGAAACACAGAAAAGAAACAATATTAGAAATATTTCTAGTAAGCAGCTTAAAACAGTCAGCTGCCCTGTGTGCAATTTGCTATCATATCGTTAAAGAAAATTTGTACGTATATACGTTGCGGAATTCCTATCCTCTCATGTCATAAAAGAAATGACTGAAGCGAAAACTGAAATTGTTTGCTTGTATTCTCTGTTTAAAACAACAAGTAACAATTTTAGCTTTTAGATCTTGCTTAAAGTTAGCTGGCAGTGGCGTATGCTCAGCGCGACAGGAAGGACCCAGGCTCCTACTTTTTGAAACACCGGAATATTTCTGGGAGATAATTTAATTTTTTATCCTTTACGAGGTGTCTCAACTCTATTTTTTCACGAAATAACTTTCCCTGTACATCATACCAAAAAAACCTTAAATAAAAAATGTTTGCCTGGAAACATACATTTTATTGACAGTGTCTTGAAAAAAATGTTTTTGTCATTTTTTTTAATGAAACGCTATGTATATTTTGCCAAAACATGACTCTTATTTAATTTTACATCAAACATATTTAAATAAATGTTATCATATTATTTGTCATTTTGACAGCGACAAAACTAGTTTAAATTATAAAAACGAAAATAGTGTTTTCCTTATTTTGAGATGTGCTTCGCCACATAACTTCCATATTTTATCTAATTTTCTTAAAAATAGATTTGGTCTTGGATCGGAAATAAAAGACCTGTTAGCTGACTAGCTCGGTCACCTGAGTTGGCACCGCTGGATTTTTATTTGTGGGAATGTTTAAGGGGAGAAGTTTACACCGAAAGGCCAAGAAATTTAAAGGATTTAAAAAGGTTAATTACACGTGCTTGTCGAGCTATTGAGGAACAAATAATAAGAAGCGCCTGTACCACCATGCTCCTAAAAAGGTACGAACCGAGAATGGTCAGCAGTTTGAGCATTTACTATAAGAAGTTTTAATTCATTATTGTTTTAATAATAAAAAATAATCATTATCATAAGTCATTATTTTCAAAACCAGCAATAATAAATATGTAGTGTATTACACATTTTTTTTATGTAGAATTAAATAAAGAGTCAAAATTTGGCAAAATATACAGGACACTCCATTTAAAAAAATTACCTTGATAATAAAAAGTTTGATTTTCAAACACCTTGTATATTTACCAATACTGTCAATAAAATTATTGTTTTCAAACAAACATTTCTTATTTAAATTTTTTTGAATATTATTTACAGGGGCACAGTAATATGTGTGTAAAAATATAGTTGTGGTTAGTTAGTTAGTTAGGACACCATGTATTATTTAATAAAATTTTTGAATTAAACAGTTGGGCCCCCCAACTTTTGATATTTAATATACGCCACTGCTAGCTGGCATATGCTGCAACAAATAATTTAGCTTTATAAATTTTCCTCATTTTAGGTAAAGGTAGTCTAGATGAGTGGCTCCCAAAATTTTCTTGGCTACGAAACGTGATCCCAGCGATATCCATGGGAAAACCTACAACATCTGCTGAGTCGGCGTCGGCTTGTCGGCGTTACTTTTAAGAATAACCTCAACTGGCACAAACACATTACATTCATAGCCTCGGCAGTTTTAAAAAAGCTTGGATTCCCTTTCGAGCCAGAAAATATTTCTCTTCTTCCAATTTGTATACTCTGTATGTATTCCAAATCAGACCCTCTTTAGAATATTGTTCTCATGTCTGGGAAATGGCGTCCCCTACAACACTTAGCATTCTGGACTCCATTTAAAGAAGAGCCGCCGTTCGTCTTATTAATAATCCCACGCTCACAGAAAGGCTTCTTTTTTTTGCCCACCGTCGAGCTGTAGGGGATCTGTCGCTCTTCTATAGGTATTTTCACGGCTTCTGCTCAGGGGAGTTGGCCAGTATAATTTCTCCTCTGACAGCTCCCAACAGAGCAACACGTAGTGCAACTTTCATGCATCCTTTTACAGTTCAGTTAGAGAGGCCCCGAACTTCCCGCGTACCTTCATCTCTAAAGTATCGAGATTATGGAACCTGCTGCCCGCAGAAGTTTTTCCTTTTCCTCCCAATCTCCAAATATTTAAGTCTCGTGTGAACAAACTCCCTCTCACCACACTTAAGACACCCACGGTACGTTAGTACTTACGAGTAGGCATCAGCCTTCGCGGACTGTCCCAAGATAAAAAAAATAAGTCAGTAAGAGTGCTTTAACTTGGTTATATGGTTAAAACACAGACCTGGTTTAGGTTCTAAAATGTTCTAACAAAAGACTTCATTAACCGACTTAAAAAAAAATATCAATTCGACAAAGTTGTATGTAATATTATTAGAATTGCAAAACATTTACAATAATAATCTGTTTGGGGCTTCTAAATAAACATACAAAATTTTATAGGTGTATGTGTGTTTGTATGTATGTTTGCCCCTGCATTTCTCCAAAACTATTCATAGGATTGTGACCATTCTTTTTTTATTACCACGCTTTTATTAGCTTCACCTGTATGTATGTAACGGCATCTTTCAAACTACATTTTTATTTTAGTTGAATTTAAGATAATTCACTTGCGACAGTCGTAGACAAAAGTATCGCCTTATAGTAAGTAAAGCCCGGCCCGTCCACAAGTCAAATAGAGATTGGGATGAACATCTTTTATCTTCGTCTCTTTCATGCCATCCGCGCCGAACTCGCCCATCTCTCTCCAACAAAAACTGATTGTTGAATGGGCCGGGGTTTCCTTGACTAGTACCAGTACGGAACATTATATATATTTTTATTTTAGTTTAATTCGTAAAGCAGTATTTTGAATGGACTACAAAATTAGCGCTGTTTTAATTAAGATCGAATACGCTTTACCAAACGTTAGAGGTTCTTAATGCTTAAAAATATTATGTTTGTAGAAGACTGGACACAACCCATGAGGTCTGTTCGTTATTCTATAATATTTTACACCATTTTACATTTTTTGGATCCACCTAGTCCTAAAATACACCTTTCTTAAGAGCGATTAAGTAAAATAAAAAATAAATAGTGCAAACTATTTCTTAATAACGAACAGACCTATATAAACTTTGAAAAATCAATATATCTTTTAAACAAAACGATCAAAAAATTCAGGGTTTTATTTAATTTTCTAATACTAAAACGATTTATATTAAACAATACACATTGTGCATAATTACATTGTTGATATCTGTTAGTATGAAGTATGCATTCATTTCGGAATATCTTCTTACAATATTATATATATATATATATATATATATATATATATATATATATATATATATATATATATATATATATATATATATATATATATATATATATATATATATATATATATATATATATATATATATATATATATATATATATATATATATATATATATATATATATATATATATATATATATATATATATATATATATATATATATATATATATATATATATATATATATATATATATATATATATATATATATATATATATATATATTGTAAGAAGATATTCCGAAATGAATGCATGGCTTTCATACATAACAGATATCAACAATGGTAATTATGCACAATGTGATTGTTAATATCTCGATTTACAGACGATATAAAAATTACTTTTTTTATTAAATAAAAGATACTTTTGTTAACCCTTTATGTCAATTTTATTAAATTCTTAAGAAAAGCCGTTTTACGAGTAAACCACCTTAATGTTTAAACAGGGGTTTTTGAATGTCCACATTTGAATATAGCTAAGGGATTTCGAGAATATTCCAAAGGAATATTAATTTTTTTATCTTATTAGTTTTCTAAACAAAAATTCTTTAAACAAGTGGAGATTTAAAATTTTTAATTAATTTAAAAACAACATTTTGAAAGTTAGGTGTCTATACTGAGTGGCAAAGAAAGGTAAACACATGTTTATATAACAAATGTTTTATGATTTTATGGTTGCTTTTATAGCAACCAATAACTAAAAATAATTTAACCTATATCCACGCGTTGCAAGAGTCCAAGGGACGTGCTGTGGGTCTAACAATCTGCGACCTAGGATGCCGGTTAATGTGGTATCGATCCATAAAGTGTATGGAAACACCCAATGGGAACGATAAGCAAATAGCCTATAACTTTTTATTTTGAGATACACTGTATGCATTTCGGCTACTCTACTACTCGCTACTCGCACAAGTCGAACGAAAGCGATCTCTAAGAGCCAAAGGTCTTGGGCGATCTTGACGCTCTGTTGTCATCTAGTGCCCCTATGTCTCTACGGGAGGCAGAAGTATCAACCCTGCCTCCCGCAAACCATAGTTTGCCCCCCCTTGAAGTCACAAAGCTGGCAAATATAACCAAGTAAAGCACCCTGAAAAAGTTAGATCGGCAATATGTAAAATTTCAGTTGGACAGGTCCAAAAACAGTTTGTTCGTTCCTTCATCCAGTGTCCAGTATGTGGAACCTGCTGCCCACAGGAGTTTTTCCTTTTCCTCTAAATTACTACATATTTAAGTATTATGGTAATAAACTGCCTCCTAATACATTTAAGACACCAACGGTAGGTGAGTACTTAGGCGTTCAGCCTTCGCATACCCAAGATAAAAAAACAGCAAGATAAGCCGTAGGTAAGGCAGAAAATTTTATTATTTTTTTCCTAAACTAAAAATAAATTCACTTTCAAAAAGATTTTAAATATAAGATGTCTATCTTTTTTGACACTTGGTGTATTCTTCGAGCTTATACCTAAGGAGGCATCCTTGCTGCTCGGCAGTGCAAGCAAGCTTGCGAGAGAGAAAGAAAAATCACAGTATAACCTTTCTCTCTCACTTCTGCGTGCTGGTCGACGGGGAGGGGCCGCCAAATCAGCACATCGAGCGGGGTATATATCCCTTCCACCGACCAATCAGAATGTCGGAGCGAGAGAAAAAGGTTATACTGTGATTTTTGTCTCTTTTGCGCAGCAAGACTGCCTCTATGATATACCCTCAAAGGGTGTATTCCTAAATTAGTTTTTGTCAACATTGTTATTTATGGTCAGTGTACCCTAATTTTGTTAGGATAAATTTTGAATTACACTGTATATTAAGAAAGTTGTTTTTCTAACTAATCCATAGTGTATGTATTGGCGGTGCAAAGCTAAAATAATTAGTTTGGCTACTCATAAAGTTTTTACGGAACATTAAGATTTAATCCTATTTCTAAGGTATCCGGAAGCAGTGTCTGAAGTTACAGCCGGTTTTAAATTGGAATAATTGAAGTTAAAACTGGTAGGTTCCATTTCTTTCAAAAACTTCTTTACTAGAGATAATAAATAATGCATTGAATCGATCACTTGACTTGGTGATTTATTTTCTTTTGCCGTTTGTAACAGTCAAAAGAACGAACTTTTTAATATCGCTGCAGACGGATTCATAGATTGAATTAGCGTTGTAACTAATAAACTTTAAATTAAAAAAATATACCCTGAATTCCATACTGTGTTGTGGGATTTATTTATATTAAATAAAATATCTTCGTTGAAAAAATATTAATTTTAAAAATATAAAATGTTAGGACAAATTAAATATAAAGAAAAAATTTGTTTTTGAGCAAGAAAGTTCAAAAGAAGCAGGCGGGCAGGAATCATTAAGGTGGCTTCCCACGGCCCGTAATTTTACAGGCCGGGCCGCGCGTTGACGGAAAAACTGGCAGCCCGTAGATCGGAACGGATTTTAGGCGGAACTTTTCCCACGGCGTGTTTGTGCCCTAGTACCTTTTTAAAACCAGTCAGCTGTTTACATATGTATTTTTGTGTTTACTGGTGTTCGGGATTGATGATTACCATTGGTGATTGCTAACAACTTATTTTTGGTGATTATCAGTAATGTCGGAAGAAGAAAAAACTGTTGCAGCGGCCGCTGTCATACTTTTTAACGGGTATTATATACTTAGGAATAAAAAAGAAAAGAAACAAATACTTTTTGTATTTTATAACGCGGGTTCATTTTCATATAAATTAAAAAATTCGTAACTAATTTCGTTTGTCCACTCCATATTTTAAAAGCAAAAAGCAAAAGCAACTTGTTGCAGAGTCGCAAAAACAATGACGATGACAATGCACCAACGGTAACAAAACAGGCCTGCGCAGGCATGAACGCGCCGCGCTGGTTCGCGCCTTTGAAGTTACCGACTCGCAACGGATTCGTTGCACCTCCTCGCGCCACCTCAGGCGACCGTCTTCCCAGGGCGCGATGGCGCGAGCTGGCGCGGTTCGGCCTGCAAAAACACGGGCCGTGGGAAGCCACCTTTAGAGTACAATGGAAAAAATGTCTGGAGTGGGGAGAGCCGGTCGTTCTTTGGTTTAGTTCAGTTCAGAAGTAGCGCTCGCGAAGTTAAAGCAACATCCCACCACTGCGCAAAGCGTTAAAATAAAATTTCTTGCACGTGAAGGCGTTATAAATTTAACAAAAATTGACTGCTCAGTTCAAAAATTAAACTCTGTTAAGGATTCGCGTATTGGCCGGTTTCTGACCTTTTTATACATTGATTTTTTATATAAGCGTCGCGCAATAAATGTGAGTTTTTGAGTGAGGTAAAGGTCACTTATTCTTCCAAAACATGCGACTGCCCGACTTGAACATCATTCTCCTCTATGACAATGCTCAACCACATACTACAACTCCAACTTACGCAAAATTAGAATAAATGAGATGGATCACTCGACCGTTCTTCATGTTGCCCCATCATCTGGGGCTTTTAAAGAAGCACTTGGAAGTCCCCAATTCCAAGTCAATATGGTGGTGAACGCCTATATGCGCAATGGGCTTCTGCCACAGACCTCTTTATTTTATGATGCCAGGATCAAAAAACTCCTAATTTGATGAGAAAAAAGATGTTTTTACGGCAAAGATATTCTAATGGAATACGCGGTAACAAACGGCACAAGTATGCTTTAAAAAATATAAACAACGGATCTTCTTGCATTTAGCGTCAGTCGATCCTATTAAGGCTGCGTTTATAAATAATAACAAAGTACGCATTTCCTAAATTTTTGTTACAAAGGTCGTTTCTAAATGTAAGCGCCACTATTATTACGTACTGCGCTTGCGTTATTTTACCATGCGCGAACGGTTACTTGTGCCATTCTAGGAAAACCGGGTTTGGCCTTCTCCCGACCCCTTTCGATTTCTATGTTCTCCGGCTTTAAGCTCACTTCGTTTCTAGTGGAATCAGTAAAACTAAGCAACGTTAAGTGCGTACAGTAGTTATATGGATGACCGCCGGCAAACGCGTACCCTTGTGTGCCTTTCAAATTTCACAATAAACTGTCGGTTTCGCTTGGATATTATAACCCAGGCTTTAATAAAAAAGAGATCTAACATATTTTTAATATAAAAATTTAAATTGGTTCACATGTTTAGCATAGGTTTTTCTTTTTTATTCCTGGCCAAGACTTTTACCTATTTTTTTTTTAAATACTAAACATGCTGAATATAAATGTTGCATAAGTGAAAGAATAGCTCTTAGGGACATTCGGTAAACTTTAAAACAGTTATATGGGGCATAACAACTTAAGTTTTAAACTTTAAAACTAACAATCTTTTCATTTTAGCAAAGAAAAATCCAGTGTTGTTGTTTCAATATTTCTTAGACACGTTCTTACGTTAAATTGTGAACTTCCCAAATCGATATGTCCGGTCCATATGTTACAATGTGAAAAATATTAAAACTTTTTAAAGGGAGTGTCAAAACATTCGGATATGTGCCAATAAAATAATTGGTTCTGTATTATACCGGTGCAAAAGCGATTTTGATTTTCTTAAATTTAAATAATTTTAAAATAATTAAAGATAAGGTGCTAGAAATTTGTTTTAAAGAAATATTGAGTCTACGTAACGCCCATTTTGACAGTCGAATGTAAAAAAATGTGTAAAAAAATAATAGGATAAGTAGTACTTATTTAAAAAAATTGTATGGCTTTAAAAAAGGCTAAAAATTCCCAAAAAACAATTTTGGGTAAATTGTTTCAAAAAATACAACACAAAAGATGCAAAAAGTACCGTTCTTCTCTATAGTCTTACAGGTGTGTAAACTAAAAATTTGATCTTACTGTTTTTTTTTTTAATCTAGGGACAGTCCACCAAGGCTTAAAGCCTAAGTAATAACAAACCTTGTGTCTCTTTAATAAAGTAAGAGGCAATTTATTAATATAGGATATTTGAAGGGAAAGTAAGGACATCCGCAGGCAGCAGACATTACAGTCGAGAGACTCTGAGTATAAAGAAACCAACAAGATTGGAATTTGGGACCTTTCTAAGTCAAGGTGAGATTTTTGGTGTTCTAATTTACTATAAAGGGAAGTTAATTAATAATAAAAGACATTTCGAGGGGAGGGGGTCGAGCAGAATCTCGCCTAATCTCACGTGGGGGTGAGGGGGGGTCTCGGTAATTTTTTTTGCAAGTAACAGTGTAAAATTCCAAGAAAACTGGGTTAAAATAAGTAAAACATGTTTCTTCACTAAAATATAGCTTATCCCACACAAGCTAATCTTACACAATGATATATTCTCACTGTGATTCTAGACTACGTTCTTAGTAGTTTTAAATACTAGTCTTAACTTAATTAAGCAAATTATATATTTTTTTAAACAAATCCAACGCAATCAAGCACAGATGGGCGTATTTGCACTAAAAATATGCTTTTTGGTAAATCTCACGCAAAATTAGAAGGGGAGTCGGCCCAGATCTCACGACATCTCCCCAAGATGGGAGATGGATGGCCAAAATCGCCTCACGTAAATAATGGATGCCCCCTTATTTAAAGGCCCTGTTAAACAGATGGCTGCCTTAATTCGGGCTTGCTTTTCAAATCAGACTTAAAAATGGGCTTGATAAACTAAATATTACAGTTGTTGTGAAGCAGAAAAAGAGTTGGTGTCAGTATTAAGTAGTGGGGATCCTACCGCTACCATTCGTCAATGCTTGAAGAGTAATTATTTTTAATAACTGACTGACTATGAAGTTAAAAAGGAAATTGCAGATTTAAGAATAAAGTTAAGGTAAAAGGCTGTAGAACTGAAGTTTGTTAAGCCGTAAATCATTTGTCAAGACCCTTAAAAGACTTGTTTCAGTTATGTGAAACAAAGAAAATAGAATCTGCTGTTGATCTTCATGTAAAATTTTGTGTTTTTTCGAAAATTTAAAATTTAGGATTTTTTTCATTACCTTGTAAACAACTTAAAAAAAAGATAAAAAATGAATTCTTGGGTCGTTTTTTATGAATAGGTTGGACACATGCTGTGTCGTTTAGCTTTTCGCTTTAAAAAATGTGAATGGGCTAGTTTAGACAGGTTAAAATTTTGTAAACGATTATGCGATCCAGCCCAAAGGATTTTTTGTATTAAGGAAAAAAGGTTGCGCTTGATTTACTTGATCCCAACATGCTTTCGGTCATTTTATAAGAAACAAAAGCAGC
The DNA here is from genome assembly GCA_019359885.1 of Listronotus oregonensis. NCBI lineage: Eukaryota > Metazoa > Arthropoda > Insecta > Coleoptera > Curculionidae > Listronotus > Listronotus oregonensis. Next base: position 11,669 of record JAHBCN010001658.1, on the reverse strand, counting down.
TGTTGGAACCGGCAAATTAAGAGGAGGATCAAGGGAGAATCGGTAGCAAATTGTTAGGCAGAGTATTAAGCTTTTGCTTTAGAGCTAGAAATAAGAGTTAGTAAAAATTAAGTCATAGAACCCGCGAGCGTGATGAAGTTAAAAATAAAATTGTATAATACTTTTTTCACCAAATCCTTCTATCCCTGCTATTTTTTGAGGGCTTATTAACTTAAGACACACTATATATGTCTTAAACTAAGATCCTTCTTTTTTCGAAGTCGGTTAAAACAGAATTTGTTATATACAATGTTCCTTTGTAGTACACAGAATAATAACATTACGCAAATAATTTATCAGACTTATGTATAATTTTTGTTCTATAATTGAAGTATCAATTAAAAAGAAAACTCCATTCATTTCAAAAGACAATGACTCTGCAAGCAAGGTTTGAACAAAAGCCCTGTAGTTAACAAAATTAATTGGAATTTTACTCGTGGAAGGCAGTGATATGTGGGTAAGTACGTCAAGTGTTCATTTTCCTGTCAGAATTTACATTTCAACTAATTATTTTTATTTGAAAAACATCTCTATTCTATGAATAATCTGTATTAAAAAGCATGTAATGATATATTGGAAAGTTGTTTATTTATTGGTTGTACGTGTATAAAATATGTTGATGTGAAGACTTATAACATGAAATAAATAGGGTCCGTGTTTAATAAATTCAATTTCCGACTTAAAAAAGTTTTGATGGTAAAGCATTCTTGTAGTATACTGCTGTATACTACATTGTAATTATTATCTAAAAATTCAAATTAAAGAAAATTGAGTATTACTGAGTTATTATTTTAAAAAATAATTAGGTGATAAAGAACTTTGCAAAGACATGGATATATTCAGTTAACCTACTGATTAATATGTAAGAAGCACCACAAAATAACTTTAAAAGTGACCCTATTTGAGTTAATTTATTTTTAGAAAAAGTGACATAAGCCAAAAAAAAAATAAAAGTTATTTTTTAGCATAACTTTAATATAATTCAAAATTCATAATAGGCCATTAATAAAGACTGTCATTCCTCACCTGGTGTAAGACAAATATTGAATAAATATTTAGTTACTGCTTACGTAGTAACACCTTAAAAATCTGATATTTTTTTATTGGTCAGTTGGTTCTCAAAACTAAGTTTTCTAAGTCACTTCTCTTCTGGGTGACGATATTTACAAACTATTAAATGTCAAAATTTATTGCAAAAAATAAATTAAACTCGAACTGTTTGTTCGTGGCCTAAACGTAGCCTAAAAAATAACTTTCAAATTCAATAGGCAAAAATTTTGTAAACTTTTTTCATAATACCCCACACGTGAAGGTAATAATTTGCGTTTAAAACAACTTCTGTCAATTGCTGCTGTTTAATCCAAAAGGAAACAGCCAAAGCATAGATTATCTGTAAGAAAATAGAGTAATGGCCATTCTCGCTATCATGGCATGAAAAATGGGGACGATTTAAAACGTATATTGGATATTGACTATTTGCATATAAATTCTTATTCAATGAAGAGGCAATAATACAAACAAAGAACATTATTTGATGGTGCAGAAAAGCAGCGAACGATATACCGGATATATTATGCAGGAAAAGATATGAAACGAAAAATTCCTAGACCTGTGAAGGTAATATATGTCATATATTTTAGTAAATAAAATGTTTTCTTGGCTAGCGGATATATTTTGGGTTCAGATAACAATAAATGATCACGAGATACCCAGCGACACTCATAAGCCTAGAGTTCTGTAGCAAATTTTTTTATCGTTTTTAATGAACTGGTAATAGAAAAATAAATATTATATTGCATACACACCTAATTGTGTCGTCGGCTGGAACCTACGAGATCCGTAGGTTACAGCCAAGGAAGTTTAAAGGTGTATGGAAGCCCAATGCTATAGCCTATTCGATCAAAAAATGTCCTGCCCAGTATGAAAATAACTGTCAGAGTTGGCCCCGTCGATTCTGCGCAATAACAAAATTCCACGAAATAATTTAATGTGTTGCCTACTTACACACTGATAAATCAGTGTATAGTTAGGCAACACATTATACTTTTATGAGAGCCGGAGTACCGTTTTTGGAGCAAGAGCGCGCGCGGCGCGTATGAAACTATATTCGCGCTGTACCATCAACCGTCGTCGTCTCATCATTCGTCATTTTCGTTGTGGTTTGTGCCCTATGCGCCGTATTAGTTTCGATTGTTTTGCCTTATGTGATTATATTTTGTGGTTGCAAAAGTTTTTTGGATTGATAAAAACCTTCTTATTTTAGTGATTAGTGTTTATTAAATTGTGACTATAATTTTGTGTTTATTGTTTGTTACTTATAATATCGTAACAAAATGACTAGAGGTTGTATGGTTTTGTCTTGCAAATCCAAGGGTAACATACCCGGCATTTTTTACTTTAGGTAAGTATTTCTTATATTAAAATTAGGTGCTTCTTATGAGACGTAACGTTAGGTAAGCGAATAAATAATAATATATCAATTATGAATAATAGAAAATGAAAATTTCATAGGAAATAGCAGTGAGAAAAGTAAGGCAAACTTAACTATCTTTTAGATGATTTCCACAATGTTTGTGTATTTCTGTGGATTATAAAAGGAAATAGGGTTTACATTTAGGTAATTTTATTTCATTTAATAATTTAGTACATTCTTTTAAAGGATCAAAATTATTAATTACTGGGCAGACCGGGCAAATTTTAATATATACAGGTCCCTCTAATTGAATGAAAGAAAGTACCATTTTATGTTAAAGTTCCTTATTGCTTTTTCTGCATTTGTTGAAAAAGAAATTAGATTTTTGTTTTCTTAATCTAACATTATCAACTTTTTAGGCTTGACATACTGTAGACACATATTATTTAATGGATACTGTTACAATGGATATCTAGGTCCAAAGGTTACTAAACATTTTTAACCACTGTTATTCTGTCTCATGAATGTTTGTTATTAGTGTTTTTATAACTGCCTAAAAAGCAGTTATAAAAATCTTCACTTTTTAATATACAACCAGAATCTTAGGATAAGATTAAACTCATTTACATTATCTTGCCCTTCTTTTATCACAAAATTGGTGATAAGTACATGAAATTATTATACAATGTTTGAAATCTGTTTTAAAATATCGTGTTTTTATTTATTTACAAAGATTTTTGGTAAAAATACAAAACTCCCAAAAATATTGACCATTTAAATAGAAGGCTGTAAAGTGGCGCCATCTATTCTTTCCATTTTATATCAGATGATATAAAATCCAATATTATACAATAATTTTAAATATTCTATAGTAGTATCGTTTAATTACCAAAAAATAAAAACAAAAAACATTGAATAATTGAATTTGACATTTGATGATGTCACCTTTATAGATAGTAACAAAGAATTATGGAAGTCCGGCCAATCCCCCTATTCCCGCTACCCTGCACGCCTGGACAATTTTGTTCTACAGTATTGGGCTTTCATACACTTTTAAACTTCCTTGGTTACAGTCGACAGGAGTAATGTTTAAACCTGTCGATTATTGGCTGCTGTTTTGTTTTTTTTTAAGAACTAGCAACCTAGCAGGCTTAATCAGACTCCAGTACGCAAAAATAGCGTAAAGAATAAACAGACTACATCAGCTCTATCCCAATATCATCAAGAGACTAGCCATCCCGATACATTTCTAAAAAGTCAGCAAATTGCTTTCACAAAGCACTATACATTGTGTATCATTAGGAAAGCACTTAAAAATCAAAAATGGAAAACATGGTTTTTCCTTTGGATCGCCTAGTATTTTATGTATTGTTTTTTATGGCTTGGAAATCGAGTATACGTTTTTCTTTCTCAGAATTTTTTCAATTACATCTTTTATGAAAGGTAGTGTGGTTTTTACTTTAGAATTATCCTTTTTGTGTTATTATGTTCGTTCTCTGTTTTACAGCTTGTTTGGTATGAATATTGGCACCTGTGCCGAGTGATGATAAGATTCGGCTTTAAGGTATATATTCTTGTGTGTAGGTTTTCTGTAGACCTTGTAGTCAATGGTCAAACTATCTTTTCTATATATATATATATATATATATATATATATATATATATATATATATATATATATATATATATATATATATATATATATATATTATATATATATATATATATATATATATATATATATATATATATATATATATATATATATATAAACAGGGTGATTCCTAAGTTAAGCTTTTTTTACTGTGTATAAAACTCGTTAAAATAAGGAACTATTTTATATAACATTTTTTCAAAAACCCAAAAATAACAAAGCTACATAAATTTATTTGAAAGTGTGGCTAGTGCGGGACTGAGCATAAAAAAATAGTTTTTTTCGTGTTTTTCCTCCTTAATCACACGATATGACTAGTCGCTTGGCTCAGTTGCTTTAACCTGACAAGGCGAGAATAGGCCTTTTCATCACAATATTTTTTTGTGCGCATGCGTCAGTATCCGCCATTTTTTCGTACTGTTTTGTAAACAAGCATGTAAAAGGGCCTGTAAACACATAATTAAAATAAAAAATACTAAAGAAAGTATAGTTATTGAAGAAAAGAAATACGAAAATAAAGAAAAAAGTGCCTTAATTAGCAAATAGGTTTTTTAATCGATTATTATTTTAATGATATCAGTACGAAAGGAACGAAGAAGCGGTGTTGTTATGGAGTATGTAAGAGTGATACACGCTATAAATCATTTAAAACAATACAATTTAATCAATATAACAATTGTATATATGTGTTAGGCCTAATCAGAATAAAATTATAGATACTTTTTGTATAGTAAAGAAGTAATGATGCCTAACCTGTCAATCAGCTCACTTCTTTTTCCTTTTTAAAGACGTCCATGACATTTAAGCTACCTTTTAATTGCGTATAATTATGGGCTTCAACTGAATTATAAATCAGTGAAGCACCATCCACGATTTTTTCCAGTAAATGATTTAATTGGGGAGATAATACTGCATTCCCAGCCATTGTCGATCAAAACAGTACGAAACTTTTGAATTGCCGCCATTTCAACATTGCGACTGCGCATGCGCTTGTCACATGATGAAAAGGCCTATTAATTTTAATTTTAAATCATTGTTATATCCGAAAATGGCACAATCTAATATATATATATATATATATATATATATATATATATATATATATATATATATATATATATATATATATATATATATATATATATATATATATATATATATATATACAATTGGAAATAAAATGACATTTTATTTTCTTTTACATATTTCAAGAACCATAAAGGCTTAAAGCATCGTGATAAACTTACCATTAAATTTCCTAAAACTTTTCCTGCCCAACCAATTGTTTATCTTTATTTGTTTTCTAGGTCCTGGGACATGCATCACCGATATGTAATTACCTAATCTAAAATTAACAGCTACAAATAACAATTTGTCTATTAGTTGCTTCTTTTCCGACATAAAAATATAAAACATATTTTTAGGCTCTACCAATATAAATATTCCGACACCAACTGGGCACTAACAAGCTCATCTTAATAAAGGGATAGACCTAGAGTAAATTTGAAACTATATTTAGCCCGTTGTGGTCCGGGGTACAAAGAGTTCGGCGCTAATAATTAAAATCATCCACTTCAAAAGCACGTTCTAACAAAATGTGCTTTACCATAGTGTGAATGTTGTGTGAATATGAGATTAAATTTTGATTAAGTTTGAAATTGTTCCCCTGTAACTGATGTGCCCTAACGCTACTTTCAGTAATAGGAAAGTTTACCTTCTTAAAATAATTCTTTATTTTCTGTAGTGATGCAGTTTTTAGCACTAATATAAGCAATATCTATATTTTGACCTTAATAATAGAAAAACAGTAATTTGTAAATAAAAATAACTTACTTGTTTTCTAAAATATTCTTCTTCATAATCTATACATTTTTGCACGCGTTCGAAACACTTGTCAATGCATTTTTTTCATTTAACTTTTTTGAGTCATCAACCCTGTCTTCTTCCAACAAAAATCATTGTTCTTGTCCACGCAATTTATTTTTAGGATTTAGGAACAAAAGAAAGTCATATGGTGCCAAATCAGGACTGTATGCTGGATGATCCATTAAATCGATTTTTTAAGTGCTCTAATATTCGCTTTTTAGACGAGATGTGTGAAAGCCGGCATTGTCTTGATGAAGAATGATTCAAGAGTGCCTGTTTGTTTTTCCTATTTCGCCGAAAACTTCGGATAAACAAATGATTGTGTATCAATTGGAATTTACCCTTCTTTGTTTCTCTAAAGGCACTTTTGCCACATGATCCGTGATTTGGTGGATCTTGAAACACAAACACAGTCGAGTGCTGTTTAGCTTTCTGCTCGTACGCATTGATGCGTGATTTACAGTTTTAAACATGGCTTTTAGAGCACCGCCATTGTATTTCCTTAGGGTTTGTTTGCACTAGTCGGTACGAGCAAATTAAGATTTTTCAGATTATATGGGATCCAACGAGAATAAATCATTTTCACCTCCAACTTATCATGTAGTATTTTATCTACCGGGTGCCCACGAGATTAATTTTCAGCTGTTATTTTTTATTTCCTTATTGATATTTTATTAACAAAACTTTGTAGAATTGTTATTCTAACAACACATCATTTTTATGCGTATATGACAAGTTTTCCCTACCTTTGGTTTCAACGGAAATTTTAATATTTAAATGGGACACCCTATATATTTGTTTTTCGTATTCTACAGATCTTTTTTTTAAATTGCGTTTTGTCTAAATTTTGTTTTTAAAATAAATTTTAACTTTTCATCTAAAGTGCCATGATCATCCTAGAATCACTCCACATTCTTTACTTACCTTGAGAAAAATCAAACTCAATTTAATTTTTTTTTATTTTTCTATAGATTCAATAGATTTCAATATTTTATAATTTTTGTTTTAAAATAAATTTTAACTTTTCATCTAAAGTGCCATGATCATCCTAGAATCACTCCACATTCTTTACTTACCTTGAGAAAAATCAAACTCAATTTAATTTTTTTTTATTTTTCTATAGATTCAATAGATTTCAATATTTTATAATTTTTGTTCGTCCAAAACTGAAATGAAAACATATCACTTTCATAATCATAACATAACTAAATACAGTTTTTTAAAGCAAATCCAACGTTGCAAAACACTACGATAACTTTCTTCATTTTCCTTTAAAAAATTTGGCTTAATTATATAGGCAAAAGATTTTTTTGTACTGAATGGCGAATACCACGAAAGTTGCAATAAATCGTACTTGCCATGAACGCAGCAGCTATAGGTAGGGGCAGTTTCGTGGAAACAATTGCTTTTGTGCCTTTAAAAGTTTGACAGATAAAAAGTTGGTTTGTGTTTATTAACGTATTTCTTAAAATTTTAAGTTAAATTTAATAATAACAACAAAAAAATAGTATGTTTACCAAAAGTGATCAAATTGATATAGTTAACATGTGCGGACAATGTGGTAAAAATGCTGCAGAAGCTGAACGAGAACACTTTAGATCTTGCAAAATCATATACGAGCTGCATTTGCTGGCATTACTTCTGAAATGCTTAGCAATGTCGTCCAGAAGAACGTATAAATTATGTAAGGTATGTTATTTAGATTTTAAGTTATTATTTATGTTATTGTTGTGGTTATTGTTACTGTAACTGTTACTTCGTGTTTAGACAAATTCCTTTAGTAACTAGATAAACTGATCATTATTTTTACTGTGCAACCGCTCTGCGACATACTAGGGTATACTTTATTGATAAGTAAAAAAATCTTTTGCCTAGATAATAAAACAATTTTTTTTAACAAAAATAAAGAAAAGTATCACAGTGTCTTACATCGTTGGATTCGCTTTAAAAATACTGCAATGTGTAATGTTGTGATAGTGATATGTTTCTATTTCAGGCAAAAATACTAAAATAATTAAGTTTATCTCTATCAAAAAAGTTCTAAAATTGAATTTGTATTTTTCCATAAGTAAGTAAAGTATGCGAAGTGATTTTAGGATGATCATTGCACTCTAGATAAAAAAATTAAATTTTACTTTTAAAATAAGAATGCGAAAAAACTCGATTTTAACATTATGTAGTTGGACGTAAAACAATCTAGGTATAGAATCCAAAAACAAAAAATATACAGGATGTCCTATTTAAAAATCAAAATATTTAGTCATTTCCGGTGAACCCTAAGGTCTGGAAAGCTTGTTATGTATGCATAAAAATGACAGTTGGTTGTCTCAATCCCACAGTATGTAACAAGATGATCTTGCATTATTAGTTTATGCTTATTTACTTTTTTTCTAGTTTTTACCTGTATATCTAATATTAGGGGAAATTTAACCGCATACATGATTAATTTTGGACACGCGGTGTATAAAAAAACCTTAAAAATTAAATTATTATTCCTTTTTACTTGTCATTAAGTATATACACAATGCAAAAAAATTGAAGGAAAAAGCAACTGCTAACTTTTGTTTAGAAATCTTCCAAAGATAAGAGTTTTAACCACTTGCCATCACATTCGACTTTCCAAGAAGATGCCTTTCAAAAGGATAAGCCCGGTTTCCCACTTTATATTAAGTTACGGCAATTAAGGCTTAGTGTCTAGGAAGGTGTTAAGTAGTTGCCGTTTTGTGTTTGTTAACTCTGATCTTTCCTCCTTTCTTTTTAATTGGGGATAATTGTACCAGGAAGGTCAGAAAGTGGTTTACCATATTTCAGTAATAAATTATTCCTTAAGATTTTTTTTTTTGTTTCTTTAATGGCAACAGGCTAATCAGCCATTCAGCCAGTCACAAAAAAAAAGAAGTCTTGTATTTTATTTATTATAGCCATCTATCATGCTAATAATAGAGGGTGAATGCAAGCTAAACCTATTACATATATGACAGGGACACACACTTCACGCCACTGGGGTCGATCAGGGCGACTTTTTTCTTTAAACAAACAAAGAAGACCACTTAAAAAAACGAAGAAACATTAGGATAAAAAGTGGGTAAGACTAACCTACTGCCTACTATGAAAAAGCATCAATCCTACCTAAAAGTAATTTATAATTTTAAATTTACTCTGTTTAAAAACGAAATCAATGCATTATTTACCTTTGTACTCTCTTGGGCTAAAAGATTAAGGATGTTAAAGGGACAAACAGCTTTACACTTTTTAATTAAAACATTATACAGGTTGTTGGTCTCAGCTGTATATTTATTACAATAAAAAAATATATGATCTAGGTCACACTTAACATTACAAGTATCACATTGATCTGAAGGTAATATTTTGATTTTATACAGATGAGCAGGATAACAAGCATGTCCAAGTTTCATGCGTATAATTGTTGTTACGTATTTTCTAGGGACAGTCAGATTTTTATGCCAATAATTATGTGGAATTTCAGTTACAAGCTGAGTATATCTTGTGGGTTTATTTTTGCAATATTCTTTCCATCTTATGTTCCATTTATTGGTAATATTTGTTTTTGCAATATTATATCCGTCATTTAAGTTGAGAGAATAATTAGCTGCTGTACCATTAATAATACTATCCTTTGCTATTAAATCTACTAGCTCATTATACTTTAGTCCTGTGTGTGCTTTAACCCATATGAAAAAGACTTGTTTGCTACGCAATGTTATTCGGCGCAGCAATTTTTTTATTTCCCATAATATTGGGTTGTCTTTATAGTTCCAGGATTTATTGTTCTGTAAGGCTTTAAGCACAGACATAGAGTCAGACAGTATTACAAAGTGGTGATGACTAGTGTCCACTATAAATTTGAGAGCTTCGCAAATTACTATGGCTTACATGAAAAATGTAAGGTTATTGTCTATTTTTAAATTTAAGTTTGATATTAATTTTGTGTATATACTCAGCTCCACTACCATTTGCATTTTGAGGCATCTGTATATATATGAATAAAATCATTAAATTGAGATATTTCGGATTTTAAAATCGCGGCATTCAGTGCATTGTTGTCGGTAAAGGGTGGAAATTTAACATTGATGTCTTGAAAAGAGCTATGGTTCACATGATCGGTGGAGTTAAAAGGTTCGACCAGATTAAGGATGTCATTAAAATTTCGAAAAGCTTCGCAGAGAGGAGGTGAATTTTTATGTTGCCAATATTTATTATTTAGATCATATGTATTTAATCTTGATATATTAGTAAGTAATTCGGTTTTTAAAAAGGCTTGTTTCAGTAAAAACTTAATGCTTAATGCCTCCCTGCGTAAACACAGAGGAGGTTCTAAAGCTTCAACTAAGAGAGCTTCAACTGGAGAGGATATCATAGCTCCCAAACAGACTCTAAGAGCTTTGCTTTGTATACTTAAGATTTATAGTGCAATACTATGTATGCAACATGTGCGTCGTTGCAACATGCTCCTCTTTACAATCGTAACCCACTAAACTATTTTAATTTAAATTAAACTAAATAAATTTAAACCTTGTATCAAATAAATCTGATGCCTCGGTTATTTTTAATGTACAACGATACATCGACGTATTTTATTCCATGTATAAAAGAAATGCAAATGTACCCCATAAATGATTATCTATTTAGTCGGCTGCTCGTTTTATTTTTTAAGTTGGCCACCTCAATGATACGACTAGGCTATCACAAACTTCATTATCAAAGCTGGAAATCAAAAGGACCAGAGAAAGTGTTTCTGAGGCTAAAGACCCTGGTTTAGTAAAATCCTTAGAAGTAAGATCTGATTATATAGAACGGTTTTCAGAACTGTACATATCAGCTTATAACTATTTCACTTTGGCAGGAAGTCTAATACCATCGAAAGACTTGTGTCTAAAAAGCTACAAGTTCTAAATCAACAGTGAAATCAAATAGAAGAAAATTATGTTAATAACATGTTTTATTTATGGAAAATTTAGAGAGAAAGTACTAGAATTTCCAATTTTGCTCTACTCTTAGTTTCTGACTAATTGTAAATTAGAATAAAAAGGAAACGAAAAAAAAAATGCTTTTGTCTCACCTTCCTTTTCTTTAAAATAAGCTAAAAATGAATTTAAATACCAATAGTGCTTGGTTAATGGAATTAAACAAGTGACTTATTAAGTAACGTAATATCAGTCGATAAGGTTATGTTTGGTTAATTCCAACTGTACAGGGTGTCCAAAATTTAGTCTCAAACTCTTGAAATTTCAATGCCCTTTATTTTCCTTATTTTAAATATAAGCCCCTGTATATTTTTGGGTTATTAGATGCACACTTAAAAAACAAGTATTTTTCTAAATATAACTCTATCGAAATTCTTAACACATTAAAAGTTATTCGTTAAAAACTTATTTTGGCATCTATTTCAATAGTAATACCATTGAATAAAAATAAAAGGTGGCTATGAAAAAACAACATTTTGACATTGAAATGTATTAACTACAAATCTTATTATAAATATTCGAGTAAATTATAAATTTAAGAAATATTTTAAATGTTAAATAAACCTATTTTTTAATTTTAATATCTTTGGCTAACATTTACGTAACTTTAACGGATTTCAAGGTTATTATTAACGTTATAAGGAAACTCTAATGTCAATAAATTGTTTTTCATAGCCACCTACTATTTTATTCAATGATATTACTATCGAAA
>JAHBCN010001657.1:110807-143090 GCA_019359885.1 Listronotus oregonensis | reverse complement strand
GGGGAAATATCTTTCAAAAAATTCGGTCAAAATGTTTTAATTTTTCAAAGGGGAAAATCCCAGGGAAACAATTAAAAAGAAACTAAGGGGAACTGGGGTCTGCAAAAGGCAATAAATTCCTTTGGTCATCCCCTGGGACCCAAGGGGGTTTAAAATTTTTTTCCTTTTTGGTTTTTTCCTTTATTAAAAAAGTTTTTTTAGGTTTTGGATATTTTAAAATTTTAAAAACAATAAAAAAGGGTTTTTAAATTTCCCAGGTTTAAAAAATTTTGGGGTTGTTTTGAAAAAAAAATTTGGGTGAAATAACATTTCGGGGGTTTATATTCAATTTGTTTTATTTAATTGTTTTCATTTTTAAAAATAAATTTTCGCAAATGATTTGACTGTTTAAAAAATATTTTAAAAATAAAGCATTCCTTTTTAAAACCCATTTTTTTGACGGTAATTTTTTTGGGTTATATTTTTTTATTTTCTAACCCAAATTTAAAAATTTTTAACCTCTACTTTCATCCCATATCCCTTTTGCCCTTTAAGACCTTTTATAGCCTTTTTCATTTTTTACTGCTTTAAGCCAAAATATTTTTTAAATTCTCCCCCTTTGGATTTTCCCCTTCCCTCTCTCTCCAAACACCATATATTTTCCAATGGTTATATTTTTCTTTTAAAGTTTTGTTAACAATACATTTTACATCTGCGCTGTGGGGTTTTTTTTCCTTATATCTTTTTTCGAAATTTAAAATAAAATTTTAAAAAAATTTTAAAAAACCCCCAAAAATGAGGGTTAAAATAGTTTGGGGAAAAGTATAAAAGAAAGGGCGCCCCCTGGGGGGGGTTTTTGGGGAAAAAACCCCCCTAAAAAAAAAAATTCCCAAAAAAATTAGGGCATTTTTTTTTTTAAAGTAGAACAAAAAAATGTTTCCCCCAAAAAACATAATTAATAAGTATAAAATCAAAATTATATTGAAAATTTTAAAAATGAACTATAATAAAAAAATAACATAGTTGTTCTAAAAAGGGCTGATTACAGTATGCCCGGCGATCGGGTAGACAAACAAAGGAAAAAAAATTTCTTTTCCCCAGGAAAAAGTATTTTTTTAAAAAGTTTTTTCCGGAGAATACGTTTTGGTAAAGAAAAAAATTTAAAAAAGGTATACAAGTTGCCCCAAAATTTAAAAATTCTTTTTTTAAAGAATAAAGCCCCTTATTTAAAGTTTTTAAAAAAATCTAAAGAAAATTTTTAAAATTATCATACCCTTTTAGGATATTGGTTTTTTGGGTTTATATAGTAACTATTTTTTGGGTTTTAAAATTTGCATTTATTTTTGGAGGTATTCCTTTTGGGTTTTTATACCTTTAAAAATACTTTTGAATAGGTACTTCCCCAAATAAATTGGAATTTCAAAAACCCGGCCCCTCAGTTTAAATTTTTGGATATTTTATTTTTTAAAAGGGGAAAAGAATACAAAAAAAAAATTAAAAACCATGCAGGTTTAACTTTCCCCAAAATTTCCCCACTTTTTTTCTAAAAAGATTTCTTCTAAACCCTTTATAATTCTTTTTTTTAAAAATACCCTCATACGGAGTGGTTTAAACTAAACAAAATTGTTTTAGGCGCCCCCACAAATCATACCCCTCGTGATGTCGGATTTAAAAAGGGCCCTAAACTGGACCATTTCACCCGTCCTTTTTTTGTCCAACTTTTAAATTAAGCCAGAAAAATGGGCACCCATCACCCTTGCGGGAAATTACATTTATCTCGATAATTTAAGGGCCCAATTTTTCCAAATGATCAAAAAAAAATTTTTTAACATTTTTAAAGAAATTTTTACAAGTATTCTAAAAGAAATACGGTCCTATAATAATAGAACGAAACTGCGCCCCAAAACCCTTTTTTTAAAAAATAAGGCTTGGGTTCTTTTTCAAAAGGGTTATTAACATTTTCCCAATGGCGAACAGGGTTGGGTGGTTTAAAAATTGTCAAAACTTGGGCTCATCTGAGAACATTATTAGTTTATGGAATTCCCTATTCCCACCTAAAATTTTACCCCCTCCCACAAACCCAACCTTTTTCATCATAGGCCATCTTCTAATGTTTGATTAAAATGCTTTTTTGTTGGACGTATCTCAGTTCCTTTAAAATTTCTTGAATGGTCTTATTTGGACCCCCCTGTTGTTGTGGTGCTCTTTTTCCTAAAAAAGGATATTTGGGGTTTCCCCTAACAGCTCATTGGGGTGCCCCAAAAAACTGGCCCTTTTTTGGGGGAAAAACCCCTTATTTGAAGGGATTGAAAAAAAATTTTAAAAAAGGTGTCCGGAGCTTAAAATTTAAAGAAAACTACTGGCGCTAACAAAACTTTCTTTTCTTAACTTTGGCCCCTGAGGCGTTTCTCAATTTCAAAATTTTTAAACCCTATAACTTTCTTATTAATAAAGATAATTAATTTTGATAAAAACTTTCTTGAGGCACTTTTTTTGAGAAATTTATTGCGATAAAGATTTTTTTCAGGGCGTTTAGATTTTTGTCCCCCCCAAAATTTTTTTTTATGGGGGCCCCAAAATGGCCATGACCAATAAAAAGACATAGGATGCTAACATGTTACGATTAAAACCCATAATTAAAATTCTTTTCGAAAAAAAAAAATTTTTTCATATTATTTTTTTTTTTAAAAAATTTTAACGGGTTTTTGAATAGTTGAGAATTACAGGGGGTTTTTATTGTTAAATATTTTGGTATTTTTAGTAGAAAAAAATAATTTAAATGTTTTTTTTGAAAAAGGGTTTTAAAAAAATGTTAAAAAAAAATAAACTTTTTAAAAATTCAATTTAATGTTAAAAGCAACAAAAAAGCTCAGGCGGCAAGAAACTTGTATTTTCAAAGATATCCCGAACGGCAGCAACCATCCAGGGAATTTTCGCTTGGGGCCCATAATCTTCAAAATTTTTTGGGTCTTTTAACAAACCCGGGGCCCAAAATTTTGTCCAAAAACCCAAAAAATTAAAACGAAAAAGAAGTAAAAAATCTAACCGTTTGGGACTTTATATGAAAATAATGGTACAACTTCCCCAAGAAAACTTGGGCAAGGGCTGGCATATCCGGGGCAAAAACCACGGGGTTTTGAAAAAAAAAAAAATTTAAACCTTATCAAGGAAAAACCATCCCTCTTCTCCCCGGGGTTTGATCCAAGAATTTTTTGTGAGTGGTTTTTAAATAAAAAAACAAAATGAACCAAATTTTGCTTTAAATTGTTTTGTATATTTTATATTACACTTGGTCCCAAAAATCCCCATGCGACTGTCCAAAACAGACAACGAGAAGTTGACTGGCATGTTTGGGTGAGAATTTTAGGGACAGTCACTGAACCCTACATTTATGATGAACCGCTGAGATTCACAGACAATGTTGGATAAGGGACCAGGTTAGACCATTCTTGGAAGATCTTCCCTCAGAAAATACAGTCAAGGCCAGCCAGTGGAGTCCAGGGGTCAGAACCCCAGGGAATAACAAAGAAAAAACTACTCAGATACAAAGTACCACACAGATTTCTTAATGTTATAATATTATAAGAAATCTCATGATGTTCATTTGCAGTGATACTAGTTTAGGCGGAAAACAAACATTGAGTACAAACGCGTGCGGGCAGCGATGTTCAGTTTTGGTTTATGAGTATCATCTGGTTGCAGCGCAGTTAGCGGTTTTACAATCTGAGTTGCAGTATCTTTTAATGTGCAGGGTAATCCAACGAAAGCTTGCATCCTATTTGTGACTCTCCTGGTATATTTAAAAAAAAGTTTGGACACAAAATCAATTTTGATTTTTAGAGACGTCTCTTCATCTATAACCGTACAATACAAAGTTGGTCAAAAAGAAGTTGTGCATTCTTTAAAATTTTTAAATGGAAACCTCATTACTTTTTAAGATTCTCAAAAACTTCTCTTTTCCTGATGGCAGGTTTATACCCTATCTTCAGTATAAGCTATTTACAGATTATAATAAGAATTCAGAAAAAAGGTGATAATAGAGGAAATATATCATTAATCTTCAATCAGATTATTTCAGCATTAACCACGGACATTGCAAGTCAAACAGCCATAAATTAAAGAAAAAAAAAAAAAAACAGCCTACAGTCTTACATAGATTAAAGATGAAGTAAAGGTGTTACCTGATAGAGTGGGTGGTAATCTAAATACTGAGTGTTGTCCATTTACCTCCATGGACATCATCTTTGATATGTATTTCTACTCAAATTTTCAGAAATATATGAAATTATTTCATTCAATAATGATACTACAGAAGATCTTAAATAGAATCTAACTGTTACTAAAATCTGCACTAAATACCACAAATACAAGTAATCTAAAACTTAAGTCCGGAGATCTCAGCGATCACTCACAGACCCTCGATCTACCCGATCCATTGATTCAGGAAATGCGTGTCAAACTATCGCACTGAAGCCACATTATAATTACCATCTTAACTGGAAATAAATATCATTTTCTATTGAGTCACTCAATTTTCTCACCATTTGATGATTCATGGTTCTCTTGTATTTTCTAACGTAATCAAATTACGTCCCAAATAAGGACTTCTAGGAATAAGGAGAGATCCTACAATATGATTTACATGCCGGCCCTTTTATTTATTACTTTTCCAAGGAATTTCAGTTTGGTACCTCTCGAAACAGATATTAGTTTCAAGTCTCAATATCGACAATTATTTCTATTTACAGCATAACAAATAAGACCTATCTATCGAGAAACAAATGTTAAATAACATGAGTTGGCCCATTGATTAAAGTTGGGACTTACAATGGTCTTCATGAAAACTCTTGAACGAGTTTATGTATACAGGGTGAAATTAGATGCCTTTCAAAATTCTAACATTAATATAAATCCTAAAAATTGTCGATCCACGAGGTATACCTTGGGCAATCGGCAAGTGCTACGTGTTCCATCACTGAAATAAATTCTGCAGGCTTCATTTCTAACTGGTCGATTTTTAATGGCGATTACGGCGAATGAATGGGTAAAGATCCAGTTCAAATGTTCTGGCTAATTAGCCACATACTCATCGTTAATATTTTTGTCTACAATTAATGCATTAAAACCAGATGATAACTTTTGTAAAGCCCCCCCATTTTAATAATAAAAATGCTATTCTTTTACCCCCTTCTTGAACTGAATAATTATTGTTTTAATGTTTATCAGAACTAGAGTAAAGATTTACAATTTGGAAATCAAGAGAACTACAGGTTTTCTATGACATATAATTGAGCACTGATGCTATATGTTTTCTTGATGTTATCCATGATTATTATTTTTAGCCATGCAATCGATTAGCTTTAAAATATATTAGTTAAGTTGGTCAATTTTAACATTACTTAAATAACGCTTTTTACAACGATTAAGATGGGTATAAATTTTATTAACGAGTTACTAAAAGCATCTTTGTAGAAGATCAAATTTTCAATTTTCAAAATCTTAGTCTAATACAATATCTTATATTTTGGACCGCCCACCTTGTGCGGCTGCTAGATAAATGCTTCCCCATGAAATCCAAGTTAAAATTATCATTTTCCCAAAATCATGCAAGGTCACAAATAAATTTTGACCCAGCACCCATTCGGTACCTATGTAGCCTTGGAAAGAGATCTTAATTGCAGAGTCGATACCCCTGACACAAAGGCTAGCTTCGAGTATTCCGCAGGCTTTGAGATCTGATACCCAGAGTCTTCTTCAGCATGATGGTGCCCCTGCCTTTATGCAAGGACAAACAGTGCCTTAATGTTCGGTTTGGTGAAAGTGGATTAAATCAAAGGCCCTACTGGCCTGTAGATACCGGACCTGACTGTAGATATTTTCTTTAGGTAGAATTAGGGCCTTGCTTATAAAAACGTAGTTTTAACAGCAGGAAAGAATTAGAAAAGATGTTAAGAATTGCGTTATGGGTTAAAAATATAGAACTTATTAATGCAGTCAGTACCTGCTGTTAAAGATGTAAGATTTGCGTACAACAAATGGAACAATTTGAACATTTGTTAACATAATTTAATTTTATTTTGTTTTTAATTTATTGTATTTAGTCAGGTAAATTCATAAATTTTATATTAGGATTAGGTGATTATGTTTTGTTAATGTTGATATGGTTTACACATTGTTATGTTTATCATTTTCGAATAATTATTAATTTAATATATTAACTATGAAGTAATCTTATCATAAAACCTTTGAATCTGATGTTGTTGATTTCTGTAGGCACATTATTTTAATTTTTAAATCATGTAATACACTGCTAATGGTTTAAGAGTCATATAACAAGTTACATTCAATTGGGAAGGCTGCAGCTTTCAAAAAAATCTTATAATATATAGGGTGGCCCTTAAAAAAAAATAGTTTTGGGGGTGGTACAAAAAATCAAAACGCCCTGAAAAAAAATCTGCCTATCCCAATGAATTCTACGAAAAAAAGTCCCCTAAGAAATTTTTTATAAAAATTTTTGTCTTTTTTAATAAAAAAGAAGGGGCAGGGAAAAATCAACGAAATTCAAAAAACGCCCTGGGTCCCAAAACATAAAGAAAGAAAGTTTTTTAGCGCCAGTAGTTTTCTTATTTTTTAAAAGCCCCGGCCCCTTGGGTTTTTTTTTTACCCCTTAAAAAAGGGGTTTTTCCCCATAAGAAGCGTCCAGTTTGGGACACCTTTTCAAGTGGGTCTTCCATTATTTTTAATTTTAGGTTTTTTTCATTTTTTTAAAGTTAAAGTAAATCCATTTTTGTCAATTTTTTTTTACTAGTTTGGGAAAAATTTGGTCACCTTTCATGAAATTTTTTTTCCGTTTTTGTATGAAAACTTTACCATAACTTTGGGTTTTAAATTTTATTCTTTGCTCCGTTGGTAACATTATTTGAAAAAATTAATTAAATATAAAAGGGAATCTAAAAAAAGGTCGGTTTGGTTAACTTAGAATTTATTTGTAAAGTCCCCTATAAAAAGGTGTTTTTTAAAGGTATAAAAATTTAAAAAGTGCCCCAAAACCTTTTGGGGAAAATGAAAAGTTTAAACCAAAAAAATGATTCCCTTCAATTTTCAAATAAAATTTTAAAAAATTTTTTTTTAAGTAAGTAAATATTTTCTTAAAAAAAAAACCAACCCAAAAAAAAACAGAAAATTAACTTATTTTATTTACTTTGGCCGAGTTTATCTAACTTTGTAGTCATAATTTTATTCCTTAATATTAAGAATTTAGGTTCTGATTGGCTATCAATTTTAAATCATCCAATCGAAAGCCATGTTTTTAAAAATGAAAGATACAGTTACGACTAAAAAGCAAAAAATTTCCCAAAAAAATACTTTAAAAACCCCAAAAAGGCCAGTGATTGTCATTAAAAATATAAATGTTCTTGTTAAAAATTGGAAAAACATTGATTAAATTTCTGTAATAAAAAAATATATTGCCGCAATACAACAACAATCTGAAAAGGTCAAAGGTCATCAAATAAACCCTTAAGGACGTTAAAAGCAATACCTCTAAAAAAAAGTTAAATTTCTATTTAAATAAAGTGTGCACTTAGGTTGTAAAAAATTTTTCCATTTATATTAACGATATTCCCGGTTTTTTTTTAACATTTACAACAAAGTCATCCAAACCCCCTTTTTGCATAATAAAAGAAAAACATTTGAAAAAAACACCAAAGCCCAGTTAAAAATGTTTTTGATATATCCCTATCGACGTGTGAAGTTTTTTTTGATTTTTTTAAATTAGGTTTTTTTAAATTTTTCCCCCGCTGAAAAATTTTTTTTAACCCCTAACCTACCCCCTTTTTCATATTTCCTCCCCAACACCCCCTTTTTTTTCCTGCGCACTTCAAACCCTACTCCCTTTGGGTTTTGGGGGTGGAATATCCTGTAAAATTTCGGCAGGATTGTTTTTGGTGTCTGCCCGACGCACGGATTTAAAAAAATTTTGAACTTCAGCAGATTCTTAATCGAAAAAAATTATTGTAAAATAAATTAAAATTTTAAAAAAAAAAAAAAACCCCCTTTTTCAGCAAACTGGAAAAAAAGTAAAAAATTTTTTTTTTAGTATAAAGAGTTTTTGTTAAAGGGGATAATAAATTGTGACCAATTAATTTGGAATAAGATTTAAATAAAATTTAAGTTATTAACAAAATAATTTAATTATAGAAAAAAAACGTAGGGTGCATGTATGTATACCGGGGGGGGATCGCCAGACTGGCCATGGGGAAACCCCCAAATTTTGATACTTTGGGGAAAAATTTTTGGCCCCCCCATTAATTTACAACAAAATTGGGACTTTTTTAAGAACTTTATAAGATTAGCTAACTTTCCCCCAA
This sequence comes from Listronotus oregonensis, assembly GCA_019359885.1. Classification (NCBI taxonomy): domain Eukaryota; kingdom Metazoa; phylum Arthropoda; class Insecta; order Coleoptera; family Curculionidae; genus Listronotus; species Listronotus oregonensis. Next base: position 134,742 of record JAHBCN010001657.1, on the reverse strand, counting down.
ATTTTTTTTTTTTTTGATAAGGCAATTAAAAGTTTTTAAAAAAAAATTTTTTTTAAAAAACGTTGCATACTTGCTACATACCTTAATGAATCCCCCAAATTTCAAAAATATAAAAATTTTATAAATAAAAATGTCTTGTAAATTTTTTTAAATTTACGTTTTATTTTTATTGTATTTAAATGGTATTACATGGAAAATAGTTATCGAAATTTTCCCAAAATGTTCTTTTACTTTTTTTCCCGAAAAACATTCCAAGTAAGACAACAGTTCAAAATATTTTTTAAAAAATTTGAGACAAAAGGTACTGTTATTAATAAATGCAACTGCTTAGAGCGAAATAATTTGTACTTGATGGAATAGCTCAAGAAAATAAGGGATTTAGATTTTTCTTCATGTAGAAGAAAAAAAGGAATTACCCCAGGCTTCTTGGAAAGGTGGGAAAAGGGACCGGCAATATTACGAAATTAAAGAAATATAAATATCATCCAAAAAAATATCAAAGACATCGGAATTAAGGGGGAAGACAATGAGACCGAAAAACAGATTTTTGTTTTGAAGTTATGGAAATAAATAACGAAGGGATTTTTACCAATATTTGTTTTAGTGACGACTCCCCCCACATTAAACAATGAACCAAACTTAAGAATCAGAAGGGGAGCAAAGAAAATGAAAACATATTTGTATCTACAAGGACTCAATACCCTAAAAGGTAATTTTTGGGCGGGATATTTGAACATCGGATTATTGGACCTTTTTTCTTGAATCACAATTTAGGAACAGAAACTTTTTTGGAACTATTACAAAATTAAGTGGGGCCGGCATTGAAAGAAGTTGCACCTGACAATCAAGACATTTGGTTTCAAATGGATGGTTGTCCTGTACACAATTCACGAGAAGTAAGGGAATATGTTCAAAATGTTTTCAATGGACTCACTATAGGACCAAATTACACCATAAATTGGCCAGCTAGGTCTCCTGATCTTTCGCCAAACGACTTCTTCCTTTGGGGTCATATCAAAAATGTTATTTATACAAATTTGAGTTATCAAAATTTAGACGAATTATAAGTTTCAATTTCAGTGCGATCGACTATCAACATTTCAACTTCATAATGTAAGAACTGAATTTTATAACCGTTTAGGATATTGCTTAGCAGTAAACGGAGGTCTGTTTAAGCATCTAATTAAAAAACATTAGCTTTTAGTTTTAATGTGTTGTGTTAAAACGTATTTTTAGATAGTTTTTAAGTGTGTTTTTCACCTTCCTATAAAATTGTTCAATTATGTAAAAATCTCATTATGTAGTTCAATGTAATTATTTGTATTTATTAAATGATTACAACCATTATTTTCTCTTCAATACTGTAAAACATGTTGAAATAACTAATACAGAGTAAAACGTGAATTAAAAAGTTGACGAGACATTTTATTTATTACTGGTGGATTCATTAAGGTATATAGCAGGTATGCAACGATTTTACAAATAGTTTTTCTTAAATAACTTTTAATTGCCTTATCAGAAAAAAAAAACGAAATTTAGCATGTAAGCTAATCTTATCAACGTCTTCAAAATAGTCTAATACAATTTTGTTGTAAATTCAATAGGGGAGCCAATATTTCAATGTATCTTTTTTTTTATCTTGGGACAGTCCACGAAGGCTGATGCCTAAGTACTAACGTACCGTGGGTGTCTTCAGTGTGGTGAGAGGGAGTTTGTTCACACGGGACTTAAATTTTTGGAGATTGGGAGGAGAAGGAAAAACTTCTGCGGGCAGCAGGTTCCATAGTCTTGACACTCTAGGGATGAAGGAACGAAGAAAGCGGGAAGTTCGGGGCCTCTCTAACTGAACGGTAAAATGATGCATAAAAGTTGCACTACTGTTGCTCTGTTGGGAGCTGCCAGAGAAGGAATTATACTGGTCAACTCCTCTAAGCAGAAGCCGTGAAAATACCTATAGAACAGCGACAGATCCCCTACAGCTCGACGGTGGGCAAGAAGAGGAAGCCTTTCTGTGAGCTTTGGATCATTAATAAGACGAACGGCTCTTTTTGAATGGAGTCCAGAATGCTAAGTGTTGTAGGGGACGCCATTTCCCCAGACATGAGAACAATATTCTAAAGAGGGTCTGATTTGGGATACATACAGAGTGTACAGATTGGAAGAAGAGAAATATTGTCTGGCTCGAAGAAAATCCAATCTTTTTGAAGCTGCCGAAGCTATGGATAAAATGTGTTTGTGCCAGTTGAGGTTATTCTCAAAAGTAACGCCGACAAGATTAAACGACTCTTTGTTCTGCAGGACTTGGCCGCTCATATGTAAGGGATGAGCATTTGCAGACTTTTTTCGCGACAGAGAACATGACTGTGTTTTCGAGGCATTAAACTGAACAAGATTTTTGGCGCCCCAATCCAAGATAAGTTTGAGGTCTTGTGAAAGAGATATCTGCATTGACCTGCGCTTGTTTTCGAAATCAGGATTACACGGTGGCTGAAGAAATTGAATACTAGAGTGGAGGGTACTATCGTCAGCAAAACTATGAATGGGATTAATTGTGGAAGAGAGAAGATCGTTAATGTGTAGAAGAAACAGCGTGGGTGCCAGCACTGAGCCCTGGGGCACCCCAGCATTAATTTGGTAGAAGCTGGAGGAATGACCATCTACACTAACTGATATACGTCGATTAGAAAGGAAACTGGAAAGCCAAGAGCGAAGCTTAGGTGGAAGACCGTAAGAAGGAAGTTTGTTAAGAAGCCCATCATGCCAGTCCTGATCGAAAGCTTTGGATATGTCAAGAGCAACGATCTGGGATTCACCAAGAAACTCAAGGGACTTGTTCCAGTTGTGTGAGACAAAGGAAAGAAGATCAGCTGTGGATCTACTGTGACGGAATCCATATTGTCTATCATGTAAGATCTTATGTTTTTCCAGATACTTTAAGATTTGGGAATTAATGAATTTTTCCATTACTTTGCAAACAACTGAAAGAAGAAATATAGGTCTATAGTTGGAAGGGAGACTTTTGGATCCTTTTTTGGGGAGAGGTTGCACACGTGCAGCTTTCCAACTCTCCGGGAAAATGCCCGTGTCGTAAGAGATTCGAAAGAGGCGAGTTAAGATGGGCGCAAGCTCGGGAGCACATTTTTTTAAGACGATTGCTGGTATGCCATCCAGCCCAGACGATTTTTTAGTATTAAGAGAAGAAAGAATACGCTTGATCTGTTTGACTTTAAAAATTATATCGGACATTTTATGAGAAACAGGGACAACTGTTGGAAGGGAAAGATTAATAGGAGGATCAAGCGTAGAATTGGCAGCAAATTGTTTGGCAAATAGTTCGGCTTTTCCTTTGGAGGTAGAGACAATTTCATCTTCAGAGATTAGGGGTGGAAAAGAATTTGTGCAAAAGTTCTGACTAATATTTTTGGCAAAGGACCAGAAAGCTTTACTGCCATTTGAGCAAGAGAGAACTTTATCTTTTATTCGGTTGTTAAAACGGTCTTTTGCTTCTGAGATAGTCTGATTATACTGATTTCTCGCTTTGATGCTAGCCTGTCGATTTTCGGGACTGGGGTTTTGAAGAAACTTTTTGTGGGCTTGAATTTTTAAAAGTCTGGCTTTGTCACAGGATTTAGAAAACCACGGTTTGTGATTTGAAGTTATGGGGTTCTTTTTAGTGTGGAGAATATAGGTCTCAATGCCTAGTTGAATTGTTTCGGTAATTTGTTTACATATTTCGGAAGGATCGAAAGTCCAAGTCCCAAGATAAAAAAATCAAAATTTACATGGGATTTCCTATGGCCAGTCTGGTTCTATGCACCACCAGGTATATACTTCATTAGAATTTCTTGGGAATTTTGGTTCACTTTTATCCTAAAATTAAAAAGTTATTTTTAATTTTTCATATTGGTTTATTATTATTTCTTTTTAATTACAAACGTTTTGGCAAATGCCTTTATCACTGTTGATATATTTAAAACTACTATGGCAGCGGTTACTTATTATTGTTTTGTTTTTTGTTTTTTTCTTTGGGTTACATAAAATGATATTACAAATCTACATTATAAATTATGTCTTTTGGCTTACAAAACGTCATTGTCAGTGTTATTCAATGATTTTATTAGGTAACCTGTCAAAATCTGACATTTTGTTAAACATTCTAAACCGTTGTTAACTTTTTACAATTGCTAAGTCCATTGCTAAATTTAACAACGCGATCATCACTCGGCCGTTATACATGTAAACATATTCAAACATTCTAAAACTTTCAGGACATGCACAATTAAAATATTTATTCATACTGAAACGGCAGATAGAAGTTCCTTCCGTATCCCGAGACAAGATAGGAGTCCAAAACATTTTTTTTTAATTTGTAATTAATATTGAAAACAGTTTTATAAAACATAAACAGGGCCGCCGCCAGAAAAAAATGTAGAGGTGGTCAAAAAGTGTAAGTCAATTTACTAGTCTAGAATTAATTGAATTAAAAACTTTCATTTCTTAATAATAAATCATACTCATTGAAAATTTTAGGCAATATTCTAAAATTTAAGGACTTAGCTGATTTTTTTTATTTTAGGTAATTTTGAAAAACCCAGGGAAGGTCGACGGACATCCCATGACCCCCCCTGCCGGCGGCCCTGAATATAAAGGATAGTATTTGTTGTTTTTATTTAACTACGATGGTTAAACATGAAAAAGGTTATTTTTTAAGAAAAGTTATTATATTTTTTAAGTGTGAGGAGAGTGAGAAAAATAATTTTGCATGATACGACTAAACTGAAATTAATTAATAATGTTGTAGTAATACTGAATAGAAATTCTTTTTTTTATTTGGTTTTGTTTTTAAAATGTTTGTGTCTTGATAACTAAAAGTATGCTTTGCTTCATTTTCGTGTTTAGTTAAAGCTGTTTTGTTTTTCTAGTCATATTTATGCCCGTTTAATCGATTTTTGAGATATTGTGTTGTTTGGTCAGTAAATGTAGACACTAGAACAGTCCTTACCTGGAATTTGGTAGATAGTATGAGTTTTTTGATGTTTAGGGGTTTTAGTTTTTAGTGCGCTAAAAAACTTTTTTGGAGAACATTGTGGCGTTTCTGACACACAGCGTTATCATGTTTTTTTAATGTTGTTTGTAAACTCCACGAGAGTCCTTAAACATATGGGAGGGATAGATATTTAATTGAGTTGTCATCTATCGTATTTAGGTTAGGTTTATTTGCTTTTTGCAGTCTGTTATTAAAGATGATATTTATTAATTTTTTTGGTAGCTATTTTTGATAAGAATATCTTTTGCTTTGTTGATAGCCTTAGGTTGATATTCCAAGCTGCTCAGTTTTATAGCTCTGTCGGCAAGGCCGACAATCACAGATTCTTTTTGCGATATTGAATATTGTGAAAAATAATTAATATAATGTCCAGACCAGGTTTTTTTCGTATACCATTCTGTTTTAATATTATTGTTTTTGTTGTGTAACGTCATATCTAATAAGTTTATTTTACTGTCGTTTTCTAATTCTATGGTGAATTTAAATTTTTCGTGAAAAACTAATATGCATCTTATGTATCTGTAGATGTATGTATTTTCAAGATATCCCTCCCCCCTAAAAACAACCCTTATAAACGACTATTTCTGATATTTATAAATACTTAAAAGATCATTTTTACTTTTTTTCTGTTTATTACAAAATACAGGGCCGGACAATGATTTGTTAAAGGTATCTAAAGAATAATTCATCTAAAAAATTCAAAAACTAGATCTAGGGACATTTTTTAGATTTTTTTTTAAATAATTTTTATTTCTTAGGTTTTATTAATCTAGCTTAGTCCCAATTTCTAAATTATCTGGAAGTGCTCCGATTAAATCCAAAGTTTTAAATATTCTTTATAACAAGATACATTTCCAAATTAAAAAAAATATTAAAAAAGTTTTTTTCGAATACAATATTTAAATGCTTCGAACAAGTGCCTTTCCGAGTAATCCATACAGAATCACTCAAAAAAAGCTTTCACTCGGTGGCACTTAAAAGCCACAATAAGAAGTTTACCTGTAGTCCGACAGCTGTGGAATAGTTTTGGGTATGTTCTTGAGGCACTGTATATGAAACATTTTGTAATTGACCCCTAAATGAGATAGTCGAGGTGTGGCTGAAAGGTAGCCGGCCCCTTACTAATCTTTAAATTTTTTAAAAATGTAAATTACTTTATTAAAAAATGTTTTTAAGGCATTTTGAATTTTTTTTATCTTTAATTTAAATATCTAAGAAATTAAAAAATAAAAAAGCCAGATCAATAAGTCGGGCCTAAATGTCACCAAACTCTTGCAAAATGGTTTTTGAAACAAATTCAAAAAATATTTTTAAGGCACTTTGAGATTTTAGGAGAGTAACATAGATACTTAAAGAAAAATAAATCCCAAACAGCCAGATCCATTTGGTGGAATTTTTTTACCCCCAGATAATCAGTAGTATCATAAAAAAGCCTCTACCTTCCTAGTCCTTCAAAGACAATAAAAAAATTTTCATAGTGCCTTAAAAACCTACCCAAAATTGTTCATCAGCTCTCCTAGTACATACTAGATATGAGAAAGCATAAGGTTAATTAAATTTATATAAAAAAATAAATAAATAATTAAGTTATATACCTACTTATATCCCTGCTGCAAGTAAACGTATACTGCAAACAGAGGCGTAACTACAGGGTGTTCAGTGAACGCGGGCCCACTTGCTTTGGTGGGCCCACCAAGGTTTAAAAATGTAAGTAGTAATAAACATCGTTTTTTATCGCTTGTCAGTAAAATGTCATCGTCGCTGCCTGGAACCCGCCATCTCCAAAAACTTACCTGTAGTTTAACAGCCGTGACAGCTCGCTTATCTTCTAACACATATATGTTTTAATAGCGCATGCGCAGTTGTGATATTATTTACAAATAAAGGTAATTGTCTCGAAAGTTGCCTCCTCTCCGATTTTGACCAAATTTGGTATACGGGGGTTTTTTGGGGCGCTGATTACGAATCTGAAAAAATATTTTTTCGGCAACGTTTCGTTTTCGAGATATTCATCATCAAAATTGAAACTCAAACTAACCTCATTTTCACTATAGTCCCCCTTCTCTTTGTACACAATTCTTGATTTTTACACTAAAGTGGCACACAATATTTTATAAACACCTTTAAAAACCTTGTATTTTTATTTATTTTTCACCTTTTTCTCATTAAATTGCGAACTTTCAAGTTCAAAGGCAGCAGCCATATTTGCTAGTGTATACATGGTTGCGGCCACATTGGGGGAGTTTGAAAGTGGATGTTTGCAATTAAATGCAAAAAAGATGGAAATTAAATATAAAAAACAAGTTTTTAAAAGGTGTTTGTAAAATATTGTGTGCCAATGTAGTGTAAAAATCAAGAATTCTGTGCAAAAAGAAGAAGGAATGGTGTAAATAAGGTTAGTTTGATTTTCAACTTTGATGATGAATATCTCGAAAACGAAAGGTTGCCGAAAAAAAATTTTGCACATTCGTAATCAGCGCTCCAAAAAATCCCCGTATACAAAATTTGGTCAAAATCGGAGAGGAGGCAACTTTCGAGACAATTACCCAAATAAAATATGAAGTTAAAAGTGAAGGTGGCTTTATACAGGCAAATAACTAAAATGAAAATAACATAGAAATAAAAAAATGGATAAAACAAAATATAGAAAACACCCTTTTTATACAGCCAAACAAAATAAAAACAATAAATTAGAGAAACCAATCAGAAGAGCCGCTAAACAAACTTTATTTTTAAATTGTTCGTTTTGCAGTGTTTATTCTTTTGTGATTGTTTTGATTTGTTATGTCTTTAAAGTTTTAAAATAGGGGAACTAGGATAAGTGGTTTCGATGAGAATCTAACTTTAAAGGTATAAAGCGACATTGTATGACAAAAAGAACGCAAAATTTGAAAAAAAACACAAATAATCACATGTTTGGAAGTTGAATTTGGTGATCCTCAAGGTTATTTCTTATTTTAATTTATGTTATTTGACTGTATTAACGCCTTATGGGAATAATCTATATTTAACTTTTATTTAATTTCTATCTTGTTTTTTTTATGTTATTTGTCTGTATAAATCCTTCTTTAGTTATAACTACAAGGTTAATTCTTATTTTTATTTTATGTTATTTGTCTGTATAAATTCCCCTTTACTCTCATTAATTATTAACACGTATACCAAAATATGTGTATCGCATCACGACACAGATAGACAAACGGACAGACGAAAAGGGAAATCCGTGTAACGTGGCTCCCCAAAGTGTTAAGATCTGCAAAAATCTCAACGTGTGATATTTTGCGATTACAAGACTAAGTACTTCCCTTACAAGGAGTAAAGTAAAGACAATTTGTAAAGCCACAGTGGATGGTAATGTTATTTTTTTTATTTGATGTTTGATCAGAGATACTTCATGCCTCTCCTTTTTTTGCTTTGATAAATAAAACATCAAATCAATCAAATACTTCTGTCAAAACCTTTAGGTTAAATTTTTAGAAACAATGTCAAAAACTTCCTATTTTAAGAAGTGTCGAAATTTAGTATAAAAAGCCCATTTACAAGATTTTTTTAATAAAAATTATACAATTATGACCGCTGAGGAAGAAGAGTATTACGATTCAATTGACGACTCTGAATTTGAATCTTGCAGAAGCTTCTGCAACGCTAAATTTCAAGAGGAAGAATCAGACACTGAAGAAGAAACTATTAAACTTCAAGCATTAGTGCCACTTTACACAGGAAATGTGGAAGTGAATTCAATCAAAAATGAATCCAGAAGTAACAGTTGCACAAACATTAAAAACAAATTAAAACGACGAAATAATAAACATTTAATACCACCACTCGAAAGGCAAAAAAATCGATCTTATTTGACCATGTTTTATGCCAAAAGCGGACTACAAAGTAAATCGGGCATACCAGAAAGTAACAGAGAGGCGTGCCTGGATTTATCCCCAAAAAGTTATATTTCTTGCCACCAAGATGAAAAAACTTCTTGTTATTTTGATCAAGTTGATGATTCTGAAAGGTGAGTGATATTAGCGTCTGGGGTAGGGTTGCCAACTCGTCACAGAGATAAAGGAGGACACATGAAATTTTTTTTAGCGTTTTAACTTTTTTGAGAATATATTTTAGCATATCAATTTTAATCGTTCGGAGTTTAATAATATTACCTAATTGTACATTTTGCATGTTTTCAATTTTATAAATTGCAATTGTTGCTAATGTTAAGTAAATATTTTGTTTAATTAAATGAGCTTGTTTCTAAATTAGCATTTCCGCCACCTAATGTTCCTTAAAAAAAAAATACGTTCGGGAATTCGCAAAAGTCGCAGAAATCCTTTAGAACAAAAGAAATTATACTCGTATTACAAATAAATTTTCAAGACCTGTTATATTTTGAAAAATAAATGACCACTTTTGGCTATTTGTGTAAGAATCAGTGGCGTAGCCGGTGGGGAGGGGGGGCTTTAGACCAGCCCCCGGGGGCCCAAACAAACCTACCGTATATAAAACAGGTATTATTTACAACATACTATGCTGTGCTTTAAATTTTTTTACTTGCTGGTGAATTTTTTTAAAGTCATATTTTAAAATAATAATTGTCCACTTTTTTTGTTAATTTTTTCTGTTCCACAGTGTCAGCGGAGCCGTTATTCTTTTAAAAAAGCACTAACACCGCGGAAAAAGCCGCTGAGCGCGGCATCCTTTTGTGGCGGCATTTTTTTTTATTGTGTCGGTATTGGATATATTCCAGAATTGTTTACTTTATTTTTTAATATTGCAAATCGGCAGATTTCAAACGTATGTTATTTATTTCTGGTACTCATATTCTCCTCTTTGTGACTAGCGGATGCGGAGAGCTCGCGAAAAGTATTCCCAGGCGCGAGAAGACCCGAACTCGACACAATGCTACGTTAGATTTTTCCCAAACAATTAATAACGTATTACATTGTTCGTTAAAAAAATAAATAAATAAGAAAATTAAAAAAAGTGCTTTTTTTATCAAATCATCACCAATAAAAAATATTATTAAAACTAGTTATTTATAAAAAAAAGTGTGTTAACTTATTTTTTTTTACGCACGGACCGCTTCGCTATATAACTTATTCAATTTTTTATTTGGGATCGATTTTTCATAAAATATAATATCAGAAATTAAAAACCTAAATATACCCCAAAAAGCATATTAATAAAGCGAGTGTCATAAACTATGTTTGATAATAAAATAATTATAATAATAATTTGGCAAAAAATGTTTGAATTATACGGTGTTCACTTTAGGCACTAGTGTGTAATGTAAATTACTGGACCTTTTTTGTTATACCCCCCCCACGGGGAAAACGTATAAAAACATGCCAAATTGAAAAAAAGTACACTTTTAGTGATTTATCACGTCTGAAATAAAATTTGGGGAAAAAAAAAACCCCCCTTTTTCTAACCAGAACTAACCATGATCGCCCTTTCTGGCTGATTCTCGTGGGGCCAGGGGCTGTCATGGTTAGTTCTAGTTATTAAAAAGGGTTTTTTTTTTTCCCCAATTTTTTTTAGGCGTGATAAATCACAAAAAAAAACCCCAAAATTAAAAAAAAACCCTTCCTCTCCCATCAATACCTTCGGCCGACTTCGACCGATGTCGTAAATCGTTCGTGTTTGGGAATACTTTTCGCGAGCTCTCCGCATCCGCTAACTCTTTGTGGTGTTATTTAGTCGTTTATTGTCTATGAAGGGGGGAAACTTGTTAAGAGTAAAACTGGATAAAAAAAAAAAAGTCAGGTGCTGAACCCCGTAAGGAAAATCGTAAAAAAAAAAAAAGATGTTAGCGTAACACACAGCCAAAAATTACAAGATTTTTTAAAAAAAAAGCTGGGTAAGAACATTTTTGTATATTGTCATTATTTTTTTCCCTTTTGGCCTAAAGTTTCAAATATAGATTTGTTTGTTTATTGTTGTGTGTTTTTTTTTAAAAAAAAAGTTTTAAGAAATAGAGCGCCCCTTTAAACGTTGGCCCCCCCCCCCGAAAGGTTGACTACGCCACTGGTAAGAATGCCAAACATTTGTTTTATAAAAAGGTTTTTTTAATAACATAATTTCGTCCAATAATTTGTCTAGGTTAACTGCATCTTGTATATTTAATTCCTCTATTACAGTGACAAAAAAAAAATTTAAAAAGGGGGAAATTTATTTTTTTTCATTGCGCCCCAAAAAAAGTAGCTATACAGGGTAATACCATAAAATAAAGCCAAAATTTTTTTTAAAAAATTTATTTTATTTATTACAAAAACGTGTGTTACCCCCGACTCATAAAATTAGGCATTTTTTTTTAAAAAAAATATATTTCATACAAAGTACTTTTTTTTTTATCGTGTACATGGTTTTTTTCCCTTTTTTTTCCCCCAGGATGCAAATCGTGCATTATTAATAAACCAACAAATATACAGTCCAGTAGGCCTAAATATAATATATTATGTCAGTTTTTTTTTTTAACCTATAGGAAAATTTCCGTAACTTAGCAGTAACTCATTTATACATACAGCGTGTCCCCCAAAAAAACATTTTTAGATCCCCGGGGGAACCCCAAAAATTTGTGGCGGTTTTTTTTTTTATTTTTTCCCCTCATACTGAAACCGCTGTTGTAAAAAGATTTTTTTTTTTCCGATCTACACTATAAACATACTGGGTGATGTAAACAGAAGTTTCGAAAAGTGACTTTGTATTAGGTAAGATGTTGCAATTTAATACAAACATGTATAATAATTAATGCATAATATCTTATAGTAAAAATACAGATTACGAGTTTTAAGGTAACCCTTAATCATTTCAAAACAAAAATAAACACTATGGAAAACTCCAAACAGTAACGCACTATTTAAATTCACTAAACCACTCATTTATCTGGGCTCCAGTCATAATTATGTTCATGGGTAGATGTGATTTCCCATATGTTCCAACTGAACGAGTCTGGATTCAGTTAAATAAACTGGACAGAAAGTTACAGCTTCCGGTAGAAATATATTAGTTTTGACATAGGAATCTACTCGAGATTTGATTGACAATTTGTTCCTAACATTATCTTCTTGATTACAAATAAAGCAACCTCTACTTCGAACTAGCACTTCCATGGGAATGGCCATTTGATTTCCATTATTTTTAATACAACGTAAAAGGCGTTGATGACAATTTAAACACAAACGACAATTATCATTAGGTACAATATCCACCAAACGAAATCGTTTCCTAAACATCACTGAAAGTTCCAATCTTTGATGATTTACAGGGTTTTCGACGTTGGGTAAGGGTAATCTAATCCTAGCGTTATTTAAATTGCAACTGTAACACCAAACCATTATTTTGCTTTATTGTGCAATATTCTACTAACTAACAAATTACTTAATTAAATTCTGTTGTCTGTAAAAACTGTTGCGCAATTTTTTTAAATACAAATTCAAAATAATTTGAATTACTGACTAATAGAAACATATTTATGTATTTGTTTACCAAGCGACACCATTTGTTTAAAAAACGCCTACTACGACAAATATTTTGTTTGGGTTCATCCTGGGTTTATCTAACTTGTTACTGTTTAAGGTTTACCATAGTGTTTATTTTTGTTTTGAAATGATTAAGGGTTACCTTAAAACTCGTAATCTGTATCTGTGTATTTTTACTGTAAGATATTATGCATTAATTATTATTCGTGTTTGTATTAATTTGCGACATTTTACTACTAATACTAAGTCACTTTTCGAAACTTCTGTTAATATCATCCAGTATGTTTATAGTGTAGATCGGTGAAAAAAAAATCTTTTTACAACAGCGGTTTTAGTATGACTGGAAAAAATATAAATAAAACCGCCATATAATTTTGGTTCACCCAGTATCTAAAAATGACTTTTTTGGGGGGACACGCTGTATGTATGAATGAGTTACACTAAAGTTAGAAATTTCTATAGGTTATAATAAAAATGACATACCTAATATATTATATTTAGGCCTACTGGTTTATATTAATTGGTTTATAAAAAATCTTTCACCCTGTAGGACATGATAGATAAAAACCCTGTACACGATAAAAAAAAAATACTTTGTATGGAATATATATTATTTTTATATAAAAAATGCCTAATTTTATCAGTCTAGGGTAACAGAGAGTATTTTTTTTAAAAAATAAAATAAGTATTTTTAAGAATTTTTGGCTTTATTTTATGGTATCACCCTGTATAGCTACAAGGTTGGCGCAATGAAAGAAAATGCTTAATTGGACTTCCAAAATAAAATACTAAAATTTCAAAAAAATCTGTCGGTGACTCAAATATATAAGAAGTGTGACATGTCCTTTGCCGCCAAAAAGGTTTTAAGAGGACTTAATACGTAGAAGCCTGTCTTCCTTACTGGGCACTCCCGGGAAGTGCCCAGTTTTGGTCAGGTCACAAACGGATAACCGATCTTATAGATAATGCCACGCCACTCCTTCTTTTTAGTATTGGTCGCGCCATCCATCCACAAATTAATAAACTGCCAACACGAAGTAGAACACTTTTTCATCGTCCAATACAAAACGACATTTGTTAAGTAAACGTTAAATAGATGACGAAAATATATATATATATATATATATATATATATATATATATATATATATATATATATATATATATATATATATATATATATATATATATATATATATATATATATATATATATATATATATATATATATATACAAATATATATATATATATATATATATATATATATATATATATATTTTTTATATATATATATATAAAAAATATATATATATATATATATATATATATATATATATATATAGGGTAAGTCAAAAAAAAATAAGTCAAATAAGTAAAAAAAAAGGGTTTTTACAAAAATAGGTAATTTGGTTTTTGCTGCTTTTATTTTGCGAACGACGTTATTAAAGTTAAAATTTTTTTAAAAGCTCCCTATATTTTATATTAAATTTTGTTTTCTACATAAAATTCTAGATATTTTTTATCTGACATATATATATTGAATTGTTTACGAGATATTCCCATTTAAATACAAATTTTAAATAAAAAAAATTCGCTCATCTCTTAATGTTGTTTTACGTTTCTATGGTTTTAGCGATTTTTGTAGAGTGACAAAACAGCCCTAGTAATAATTAATAAGTAATTAGATATCACTTGACGAGTAGAAATAGGTAAAACCTTTAACAAGAAAAAAAAACGATTAAACCAATTTTTTTACAGATTAATAATACTGTTATTTTGACATTTTTATTAATTTTTATAGCATATATGGTTGATGATGAGCGAATTGTTCCCTTCTAAATTTGTATTTAAATGCGAATATCTCGTAAACACTTGAATATAGGGATATGTTATGCTAAGTAAAAAATATCTAAATTTTATGCAGAAACAAAAAATGTAATATATATATATATATATATATATATATATATATATATATATATATATATATATATATATATATATATAACACAGTGTGTCCCAAATTGGTGGGGAATGTATGGGGATCTTGGAAACCACGATAGATAGAAAATCGGTTAAATGGGGAAAGTTTTGGACAATTATGTTAGTAAGTTTATCCCGTTTACTACATGGTTCTATCTATTCAGGTTTTTGAGAAATTTGAAAAAACCTGAAACATGCATTTTCGAAAATCGGCCATATTTTTTTATAAGTGAAAATTTTTGAAATCTGTAAAAACTTCTTCAAAGCAACTTTTTTTGTAGAATATGACTAAGTAGTCAATTTTTATTTTCTACGTTTCGGCTTTTTAGAATCATCATCAAATTTATTTTTTCATATGGACGCCATATTGGATTTTTACGCAGCCAAAGAGTGCTTTTTATTCTGATTTCAACAATGTATAATATGTTATAATTTATGAGTTTATAACCTCATTTATTTCAAAAAACAAATATTTTCTCAGTTGGCCTTGATTCCGGCGAACGTCATTTTTTTTGTAAACAATAAAATATTAGTAATTGGCAAAATAGATAAGCTGAAGAGATATTTTACAAAAATGGGAACATAGCTATAACGTTAATACCGTGTTACAACAAAATGTAATTGCGCCCATATGAAAAAGTAAAGTTGATGAATCATCATCAACTTTACTTTTTCATATGGGCGCCATATTGGATTTTGTCGCAGCCAAATAGTGCTTTTTATTCTTATTTCAACAATGTATAACATGTTATAGTTTAGGAGTTTATAACCTCATCCACTTCAAAAAACAAATATTTTCTCAGTTGGCCTTGATTCCGGCGAATGTCATCTAGCGTCATTATCAAGTTAGTTCGGGTACGTTATTAAAATTTTTTTAACTTTGTAAAATGATTAATTATTTAAAGAAAAACTTGATATTTTGCAACGTTATTTCCAAAGCAATAGAAATGTTAATAAAGCTGCGCAAACGTATTTCGACAATTTTCCTGAAAGGCAACATCCTAAACTAACATACTTTCAAAAACTGGTTACAAATTTGCTTAAATTCGGAAGTTTTAAAAAACCACGACCCAAGAAGTACGTTGAAGAAAATCGACAACGAGATGCTACAGTTAACCAACAATTTAAAGAAAATCCAACATCTTCAGCCAGGGATGTTGGATAGAGAATTCCACTCACCTAAGTTAACCATTCATAGGGTAGTTAGGACTATTTAAAAAATATCGTTAATATGTTGAGAAATATGGACAACATTTTGAATTTAGGTCGTTATTTTACATCTTCATATTAGTTTGTCCACTTTTCATTGTTTTTGTTTTCACTTGTTTCAATTAACTTGTTAGGTGTAGTTTTGTTGTAACACGGTATTAACGTTATAGCTATGGTCGCGAAACCCATTTCTGTAAAATATCTGTTTAGCTTATCTATTTTGCTAATTACTAATATTTTATTGTTTACAAAAAAAAATTACGTTCGCCGGAATCAAGGCCAACTGAGAAAATATTTGTTTTTTAAAATAAATGAGGTTATAAACTCTTAAATTATAACATGTTATACATTGTTGAAATCAGAATAAAAAGCACTATTTGGCTGCGTAAAAATCTAATATGGCGTCCATATGAAAAAATAAAGTTGATGATGATTCTAAAAAGCCGAAACGTAGAAAATAAAAATTGACTACTTGGTCATATTCTACAAAAAAAGTTGCTTTGAAAAAGTTTTTTACAGATTTGAAAAATTTTCACTTATAAAAAAAATATGGCTGATTTTCAAAAATGCATGTTTCAGGTTTTCAAAATTTCTCAAAAACCTGAATAGATAGAACCATGTAGTAAACGGGATAAACTTACCAACAAAATTGTCCAAAACTTTCCTCCCCATTTAACCGATTTTCTATCTATCGTGGTTTCCAAGATCCCCATACATTCCCCACCAATTTGGGACACACTTATATATATATATATATATATATATATATATATATATATATATTTCTAGCACATATTTGAACATTAGTTTTAAAGTTATAGGTAGGTCCAATAATTTTGAAGATACAGCTTTTTAAACGTTGGACAATTGTTAGCAAAATTTTATCATTTTCAGTATCATTTTATTATAAGCTTTAAAAGGCCTAGTATATAGTTTAAAAACTCTCTCTCCTATCCTCTCAGTAGACCTCCCTGGGGTTAGGGGACTCTAAAATCCGTATTTTTATTTACATGCGTGAAAAATTGAAGTAATGACAATTACTTTAATGTATTGTACTTTTCTTGAAATGATTACTATCATTATTATTATATTTAAAAAGGAATACATGCGTAAAACATTGAGAAAAATATCTGAAAATAGAAAATCAATTTTGAGGATGTGTTAATTTCAATTGAATTTTGTCCCTCTTGATGAATCTGATTGGTCCAGGGCGTCGTCTTTTGAGATGACACGAGGGTTTTCAAGAATATCCGGCACCACAATTCTTCATTTACTTCATCTTTGTTTAGCAGGTCATCTGTGGTTAGGTACCTAATACTGGCTTAATGTAAGCTTCAGTCCTGCATTCCTGCAGCTGCAGACACTGTTGCGGCCTTTTTTGCAGCCGCAGAAGATAAGCTTCGGGAGATATTATGGCCCTGCACCTCTTAGAGTTGAGACCTTAGGAGGTGCTTAGCCACCCCCAGTTAAGGGGCTCCTTGTCAGCTCCTAACCCCCTCTGGATCTGTAAAAAATTAAACAAATCAAGTTAAATCATAAATTTCTTACCAAACCAACCAATAAGCAAATATGCAGGTAGCTAAACGGCGTTTAAAGGCTATTTTTCCTGGAAGTAAGTGCACAACGAGTGAAATTTGATTGAATTTTGGGTGGGAGGCAATCTCCCTTTGCGAATAAATTGTAAAAAAGGAAGATTTTTATGGATGACTGCACAAACCGCAGCACCTGCACGGACTCAAATTATTGCAAATTTAATCTATCTTAAAATTATTTATAACGGTTTTTAAAACCAGTCCTTCCGGGTGAAAATCGACAAAAGTCGAAAAGGTCAAATAATTTGAGGTTTTCTTAATTTTTGGGAATGATCTGGTAGTCTGCCGAGGTCAAAGCTTTGGATATATCATTGCTTTTTCAACACAGATACAAAAAGAAAAAACTAGTGAATTGATGCAGCGTTCATTACCTTCTCATGTATAATTTGATTGAATTAAGTTAGAATGTAAAGAAGCTGTCCCTGAAGCTCAGGAGACCTTTTTGAACAGGTTGGGGCAGTGAAGCCAAAAAGGCCAAGTAGACCAAAAGGATTGTGCAAAACATTAGGTCTTGGGTTAAAAGGAAGCATGGAAAGGCGGATTCCTTTCTTTACCAGCTACTTACCGGCCATAGTTGCTTTCAGGCCAACTTCAAGCTATGCAATCTGAGTGTAACGGAGAATTGCATGAACTGCCGAAACATAGACACGACGGATTATACACTTATTTGAACCAGAAGATATACAGTATGTCCACGGAAAAGGTGTTGAAGAGAAAAAACTTTTTTATTTTTGATTTTATCGAAAAAAGCTACTCTTGATAAAAAATTTTGCTACTTCTAAAAGTAAGATTGGAATAGAAACATTTAACATATTTTATACGCGGTGTTCAGAAAATTGAAAAAACTTAAAATGGTACAAGAGTAAAGTGCATTTATTTGAGAAGATATGGAAAAAAGCTACTGGGAAAAGTTGTTCAAAATTAAAAGGTAGTCTCTAATACCAATTTTCAAAAAAATCGGCCTACTTTTATTTTTTTGTGATTAAATTTATTTTAATATCAATTTAAATTTTTAACATCATTTTATTATCAAATTTTTTGCTGTTAAGTAAGCATTTAGAGCTGACGATACTGCGGCTAATGAATTATAAAAGCGAAGTGTCAATAAAGCTTGTCACTATCAACGCCTACTAGTACAAAAATTTGGAATTAGTTAATTGATAATGAAATTTTAATCACAAATAAATAAAAGTGGGCCGATTTTTTCAAAAATTGGTATAAGAGACTACCTTTTACGTTTGAACAACTTTTTCTAGTAACTTATTTCCATATCTTCTCAAATAAATGCACTTTACTCTTGTACCATTTTAAGTTTTTTCAATTTTCTGAACACCGCGTATAAAATATGTTAAATGTTTCTATCCCAATCTTACTCTAAGAAGTAGCAAAAATTTTTATTACAAGTAACTTTTTTCGATAAAATTAAAAATAAAGAAGTTTTTCCTATTCGACACCTTTTCCGTGGACACACCAGTACGTCCACGGAAAAGGTGTTGAATAGTAAAAAACTTCTTTATTTTTAATTTTATCAAAAAAAGCTACTCTTGAAAAAAAATTTGCTACTTTTAAGAGTAAGATTGGGATAAAACATTTAACAAATTTTATACACGGTATTCAGAAAAATGAAAAAACTTTAAATGGTTCAAGAGTCAAGTGCATTTATTTGAGAAGATATGGAAATAAGTTACTAGAAAAAGTTGTTTAAAAGTAAAAGATAGTTCCTAATATCAGTTTTTAAAAAAATCGGCCTACTTTTATTAATTTGTGATAAAAATTATTTTAATATTAATTAACTAATTTCAAATTAACTACTAGTAGGCGTTGATAGTGACAAGCTTTATTGACACTTCGCTTTTATAATTCATTAACCGCAGTAACGTCAGCTTTAAATGCTTACTTAACAGCAAAAAATTTGATAAAATTGATATTAAAATAAATTTAATCACAAATAAATAAAAGTAGGCCGATTTTTTTAAAAACTGATATTAGGAACTATCTTTTACTTTTAAACAACTTTTCCTAGTAACTTATTTACATATCTTCTCAAATAAATGCACTTTACTCTTGTATCATTTTAAGTTTTTTCAATTTTCTGAACACCGCGTATAAAATATGTTAAATGTTTCTATCTCAATCTTACTCTAAGAAGTAGCAAAATTTTTTATCAAGAGTAGCTTTTTTCGATAAAATCAAAAATAAAAAAGTTTTTTTTCTCTTCAACACCTTTTCCGTGGACATACTGTATATAAGAAAATACTTACCCTATAGAAAAAGAATCTCGGTGGAAGGGACAGAAGACAAGCCCCGTAATACATAATAGCAGGATAAAAACCCAGCCAATAATACTGCAAACAACTTTTTGAAGTAATGACCTCTAGCCGTTTCGAGAAGGATACTGATACCTAGTCTTAAAGGAGGTTTTTTGGTTGGTAAAAATTCTTTGACGCAGGCCACAGTGTGGTTTTGAAATATTTTTCTTCTCTTACGAAAAAAGAAAGTTATATATGTAGTTTATTTCATATGTTTTTGTAGTATCTTCTCCAATGTGAAATAAACAATAAATGAATAAAAGTTATTTGGTTTATTAAAGAGTATTATAACCTATAAATTAATTTTTGTTTAGCTTTTATGACAAGTTTATTGCGGAAGAAAAATCAAGAGAACAAAATTGTAAACGCGAAAATCTAAGCGTTGCCAACATGCCATGTTCAGTAACAAGTTCAGATACAAAGCTCTACAGTGTCTCAGCCATGCATTTTAATTCTTTGGAAGTATCAAACAAAGGTTCTAACAACAAAATACAAAAAAATAAACGTAGAGCCAAACCAACGAAGGTGTGCGAACTGGGAGGACTAGGTCCAAATATTGTTCCAGATAAGGTAATCTTTTTTTTACAGAGAATTAATAAAAAAAACTGTTTTTTTTTTAGTTTGTGCATCTAAAAGCAAAATCTAATTTTTTTTTAAACATATAAAATTGTAATTATTACTTATACTTAATAATTTTTAAAATTTAATTTTACATCTGCCTGAATGTGGTAGATGTAATAGGCAATGATTTAGTGGTGACACTAAAACAAATTCGGAAATTCATTGTTTTTTTTTTAATATTATTTATAGAACGTTTCGGGCAGTTTTATTCCTGTCCGTTTTCAAGTGTAAATCACTGTCGTAGCTGGGATTTTTAAACTTTTTTTATTTAAAAAATGAGACATCAAATATAGTATACCTTCTTCTATTGGCTCCAAGAGGAACACTTTGGTAAAAAAAATCCTTTAGGAATTTGCGAACAAGAAAAAAATTTTCCACTCCCCTTCCTCCCCATTATTTCATTTTTATATTCCCCCCACCATTCCATATATAGAGGATTTTGCAAGGCAAGCCAATTTTAATGTAATAGAGTAGGATACATATGGTATGACTCCAGATTAAAAAGAGAACGACAACAATTTTCTCTATCCCACTTCCAATACAACGACGGTCGACGGTGCCTACAAGTCATATATTCTATAAATCTTTTAATTTTCTTCTTCTTCTTCTTCTTCCTGGGAGCCGCCTTTCATTACCGGAGGCAGGGCAGCCTCTTGGGCTTTTTGTGCCTAATCTCCCATTGTCTTTTATACCAAACCTCCCATTAGTCTTGTTTCTTCTACAAGTCTGTATAATCCCGAGACTGGTTGGTTGATATATTCCTGTGGGCTCATTTTCGGTTGCCCAAATAAAGCCTGTCTTTTGTGTCCTCTTATGTTATCCACTCCCTGGTTTGCGCCGTGCTGTGGTTTTGGTCACTCCAAGAGCAGGTTCTGGTCCAAAGTATGGTGTGGATGATCCATGTCTCGCTAGCTCATCCGCTTTTGCCTTCTATTCCCGAATGTCCTGGTACCCACAGGAGAGTTACTCTGTTGCGTTCTCCCAGGACCTCCAGTTCTTTTTGGTATTCCCATGTCAGCTTGGACGTCACCCTGGGGTTTACTAGTGCCCCTAGTGACGCTTGACTGTTATTATGCAGATCCGCTTATTTTTGTAAGCCCTCCTGTTATTTTTTTTTGCACTGTGCAGTAAAGCATATATTTCTGTTTAAAATACAGAACTGTGTGTTCCTAGTGGAATGAATAATTGTGAATTCCTCATGTTATAGCTAAGCAAGCAAGTCTCTGTACCTCGGCCAGTTCTGTACCTCTCCCACAATCTTGTTTGCTTCACCTCGTAGGTTCAGGGGTCCTAAGCCCTTTAGATTTCTTCTTTTGGTGAAGGCAACTGGCTGATTTGGAGGGGTTTATGTTTAGTCCCTCCTTTCTCGTCCATCGGGTGACTGCGTTTAGGGTCTGTTGCATTTTATCCCTAACAGTGCTGTTAAATTTTCCTTGGGCCATAATGACGAGATCGTCTGCGTATCCCAATGTTTGGTGCCCTTCCAGTTGGAGGACATTTAGTAAGTCGTCCATGACAAGGTTCCACAGCAGTGGGTACAGAACTCCCCCTTGCGGACATCCCCAGCTACAAGAGTTTCTTCAAGTATTGAAGTATATACTAATCTGCTCTTAAGCATGCAGTCTATCCACCTGCAGCTTGTTGCGTCGATCCCTCTGCTCCTCGACGCCTTTGGGATAGTTACAAGGGACGTGTTGTCAAACGCTCCCTCCACATCTAGGAAGGCACACATTAGTACCTCCTTGTATTTGAGAGCATATTCGGCCTTTTCCACAAGTTCATGTAATGCTGTTTCTGTGGACTTACCTGTTGTGTATGCATGTATGTCCTTGTGTAGAGGTCTGTTCGTAAGTGCGTTCTCCCTGATGTGCCTATCCAGCAACTTCTCTAGGGTCTTAAGCACAAACGACATCAGACTTATTGGTCTTAAAGATTTTGCCCCATCCTTTCCGGCTTTCCCAGGTTTGGGGATGAATGCTACTCTGATTAGTCTCTAGGTTGTTGGTATATAGCCCAGAGCTAGGCTGCCTCTTAAAAGTAGACACAGTCTATATAGTAAAAGCTCCGGCCCTTTCTGGAGCATTACTGGATAAATGTCATTTGTTCCTGGCGATTTATATGGTTCGAATGAGTTTATCGCCCAATTAATTTTTTCTACGATTATCACTGATTTGGCTACCTGCCAGTCCTCCCTGGAGCTGTATCCTGGGTTTCCTAGGTCTGAACAGTAACGGAAAGTGAACCCTGAGTAGTTCTCTCGTGATTTCATTTGCCGTTCTTGAATGTTCCCTGTGGGTTTCTTTAGAGTAAATACTTGTGATTGGGTTCCAGGCTCCATAAGGTTCTTTTGAAAGAATCTTATGGAGTCTGGCTGCCTCATGAGTTCCTTCGATTTCCTTACAGTGCCTTCTCCATGAATCTCTCTTAGCTTTCCTCAATGCTTTGTTATATTCAGTAAGGGTCTTCTTGTATAATTCCCTATCCGATGTTGCCCTGTTGTATTCTCTCCTTGCCCTTTTTTTCAGTTTGGTGAGTTCCTCGTTCCACCAGGGCACATTTCTCGAGTACTTTCTTATCACCAGCGGGCAGTTCTCATTGTATGCAGAAATAATGGCGTCCTGTAATTGATCCGTCATTATTTCCAGGTCGAGTGTATTGTTTATTTTTCGCTTTGTCTCTCTCAGTGTAGATTCCAGGTCTGCCTTAAAGGCTTCCCAGTCCGTTTTTCGAGGATTGCGATATGTTTTTTCTATAGGTTCATGTCCCCCTATATTGAAGTTTATGTGTCTGTGATCTGAGTAACTTACCTCCTCAGATACATGCCAGTTGATAACATTGCTTCCAACGTAAGTTGTAGCTAGTGTTATATCTAGTACCTCTTTTCGTCTACTATTTACAAAAGTTGTTTTATTGCCTACATTTAATATGTCCAAATTGTTTGCCATAATAAATTGTAATAAAGACTCACCTCTTAGGTTTGTGTCTGTTCTTCCCCAGGAGATGTGGATTGCATTTGCATCGCATCCTAGGATGAGCTGCGATCCATTTGCTCTGCAGCTTCTCACCAAAGATACAAGATACTTTATAATTTTAATAATAAGTATTTTTTATTTTATCGAGCAAGACATCATAAAAAATTTTATTTCTACTGGTTGGCAACATTGCCACTTGCATTGCCGTCCGGGGACCCGGGGACCGCTTGATGACAAAAAATCGTAAGAAATCGTGAGGAGAGTGGGAGATTACAAATTACTTAATAATATTGTTAAAAGAGAAAACACAATGAAAATGTTTAATACATTTACTAAACTTAATGTAACTTTACATTACACCAATTCAAATATTAAACCACTAAATAAACGAGTAGGTAAAATAACTTTCAAAATGTTGGCCTAGCGTAATCTAGGCAACAGGCACCACTACATTATGCTCAGTCCTCAGAATCGTTCGAATCAGCCTTATTCTTTTTATTGTTATATAATATGTCACTATTACCTAACTTTCGTATCATGCTGTTATTGATAAAAAAAATCATAACAATTTTTGTCGCCAATTAAACTTTTTCTAAATAAAATACTTTCGATGGTTTTGACTTATTAAAATGCAAACAAATAAATTGTAAGCCACATTTACCTGCAATTAACGGGGGAAACCCATGTCGTTCTGTCGATAACCCTTCACGGGATTCCCCCCGGTTTTT